>MU227616.1:52959-130763 GCA_018584345.1 Thuja plicata | reverse complement strand
TATGGTGGTCGTACACGAGAGGTTTTGAAAATTTACTTTATAGTCAATTAAAAATTAATAAAAAAAAAATATTCAATTAAAAAAAAAGCAAAAATATTCTGACCAATCTTTGATGTGTTAGGTACCTACCCCCAAAATAATTTAGAAAAATTCATTTATTTACTTCAAAATAGGGTGGCCGTACACATGCAGGGTATGGTCCTGAAACAGACATTTTGAAAAAGAGGTTTTTAAACATGCCTACTAAATATATTTTCTACTATGTGGGTATTTAAATAAATTACATATTTGAAAAATAGACTCTGAGCACTACATTTTCTATTAGTGGATTTTTTTGATATTCAATCTCTAAGTGCCTCAAATTTTGACATCAATTGACAGACAACTTGAAAATTAGGGAAAACACTTCCACTTTTTGCCCAAAAAGTGGACTCAACTTCTTGCTAGCACCCAAGATCCAAGGGTTTATGGTAGAGAAATTAGGAAGACTACAACATTCTTTTTGGTGGACTAGTTCAGAAGAGAAGAAAAGATTCTCTTTGGTTAAATTTGGTATGATTTTTAATCCTAAACAACTTGGTGTTTTGGGGATTAGAAAAATTACTATCCTTAACAAATATCTTATTGTCAAGTTAGGATGGAAGATGACTCTAGAGAATATTGACTAGAGTCATATTATGAGGGAAAAATTCCTTAACTTTGGCAGCTTCCATAAAGATCTTACCACCCCTGGTATCCCCACTAGATCTAATATTTGGAACAATATTTTAAAGTTGAGGAATACTATCCAATTGGGGTTGATGTGGAAACTTGGTGAGAGTAGAAGTATGATATTTTGGGAAGATATCTTGGGGGGTGAGGGTAAATTGGATTCCAATTTGAGCCTAAGGGAGTTAATGGATATTACTAAAAGACTCTTTAGCACCAAAGTGATTGAGTACATTTCCCCAAACAGAAAGTGGATTGACATTTCCAAATGATGTAGGTAACACCCACATTCACTTCACAAAGTGAGAGAGCTTATTGGGATTATCAACAAGGTTATAATCCCTCATTTCCCTAGGGAAGATAGATTTATTTGGAAGATAAACATAAAATTTGATTTCAGAGTGAAATCATCTTACAAATTATTGTCCAACGTGGAATTATTTGTGAATAGTTGGGGGAAGGTTTGTAACCCCTACTTTATCGCTAAAGTCAACTTTTTTGGTGGATAGTTATACATAGTATAATTTTAACTTAGGATAATCTCATCAAAAGGGGATTCCATCTCCCCAATAGACATTATATTTCTAAACAAGAGGAGGAGTCCATTCCCCATCTTTTAATGCACTGCCACTTTGCGAGAGAGTTATGGTAGTTAGTTTTGAGTAAGTTGGGCCTCAATTGGCCTTTTAACTATGTTTTGGAACAATTTTATTGAAGAATGGAATAGACCTAAAACTAACCCCTTTGTCAAAAATCTATGGAGACTTATATTTGTTGGAGTTTTTGGAAAGAAAGAAATAATAGGATTTTTAGGGAGGGTGAGAATCTTGTGTAAATGGTTTTTAGATCCTTCTATTAGATGTTAACTTATAATCTATCATTTATCAAGTGTCGTAAACCTGATTTCCATCCTATTTCCTATGATCACAAAATGGCTAGAAACTAGGATTTTCCTAATGGGTATGCCAAAGTTGATAATTCCCAAAGACTCATTAGAAAGAATACTAGGTAGAAACCTTCGGATGAGATCTAGAGAAAGTTAAACTTTGATGGCCATGCTAGAAAAGGGTTAGATGCAAGAGGGGGTGTGATTTGTACCTCCTAGGGGGGCCTGATGACATCCTACTCTACTCACATGAATGGATTGGCTAATAATCAGGCTAAATGCATGACCTTATTTTGGGAGCTTAAATTTTCGTTGTCTATTGGTGTTAAGGCTCTTATTATCAAGGGGGACTCAAAATTGGTTATAGATGTTGCTCAAGATCGTGCCAAAATCAATTGTTCCTCTATTGGAGTGATGGATGATCTCAAAAAATCTTCTTGACCTTGATTGTTTTCTTATTTGTTATAACTATAGAGATGGTAATGTTGTATCCAATGCTTTAGTGGCTCTGGGCCTACAAATTACTGGTCTAACATGTTGGAAAGATCTAGGGGTTCTTCCTCCTAATGTTAATCTCCTTCTTGAGGGAGAAATAAAAAATTGATTTGTGACATGAAATCCACTATATGTCCTAGGTTGACCTTATTATGGGATAGTAAGAATATGTGTAATTATGTTAGTTTATTTAGTAAGACAGTTAGAATATATGTTAGTATAGATAGTATATTTAGTACAAGTTGATATAGTCAGGATGGTTTTTGATATTCCTTGTGTGTTTCTAATGTGTTGTTGACATGCTCCTGACAAACTCTTGGGATATTTACTATCCACTTCTTTCCTCTTTTATTGGAATTCAATTGTTGAGTAATATTTTTTTGAGGCTAGATGGTGTAAAGTTACTAAATTTAAGTAATTTCATTAGATGGGGCATGCTTTGATTTTTTGTGGAAATATATGAGTAGGTGGAGATCTTGAATCTTGATTTCTTTTTCTTCCATTTTTTATGATGTGTTGTTCTTCCTTATATAAGAGTGATACGAATTGACTTGTTATTTTGATCTAAGGGGGTTTGTTATTTTTCTATAGGTTATCGTATATTGCATGTTAAAATACATTCATTTTGGAAAATTTTCCTTTGTAGAATAGAATTTGGAATAAATTTTCTTGGCTAAAATGTAACTTTTTTTGGTTTCTTAGTCAAAATAAATGTTTTACTTCCGACAACATTAGAAAATGGGGAAATTCCACGAGCTTTCTAAGTTTTCTCTTTTTGGGTGTCGAGAGGAGGGTTATATCCACCTTTTCTTTTAATATACTTTATATGTGGGTCTTTGAACTATGTTGTGGAGATGTTGGAGTTATTAATATATTCATGCTACTTCTTTGATGGACTTTTGGGCTCACTTGGGTCAACCTTCTACTACTAATTTTTTAGGGGTAGCTTTGGATATTGGTCCTATTTTTCTCTTGTGGAAAATCTAGTCATAGAAGAATCACTGTATTTTCCAAGGACATCAAAATTTCATTGAGTATGTTTCACATAATATGATCTCTTCTATTAAAGAGACTCTTGCGACTAAGTGCTCTTTTAATCCAACTCTTTCTCTTGTGGATCTTTTGGTTGTGAACAATTATATTTGGGTAATTTTCTTAGTTCTATCTCTACTTATCCTTCTCATCCCTCTAAATATCCTCCTATCTTGCAAGATCAAATGATTTTTTTCTTGAAATTAACATGTATGGTTCCTCTTAAGGTGACGCTAGGCTAGCTAGGACTGGAAATTTTAGTTGTGACAATTTTTTTTGTATGCAATTATTTTCTCTTTGGCTACTGGAGTTCGGTCTAATAATCAAATGAAGCTCATGCCCTTCTTGTGGCTTTGAAGAAAGTATGGGAGCTAGGTTGTAATCTCATATTATTTAAAAGATGGACTATATGATATCAGAATCTCTTTTGAATAATCAACATTTTGCAAGTTCTTCATTATATTAGGCTTCTTGTGCTCCTTAAATTTAACATTTATCTCAGCACTTTGATTAGGTTTCCTTTATTAATATTTCTCGAAAATGGAATGTTTTTTGTTGATTCACTTGCTAAAGGGGCTTCATAGGTTCCCAAAGGATGAAATGTTTAGGATTGGGATTCTCTTTCTTAGATAGTCAAGTTATTTTGTCCTTGCATTTGCTTCATAATAGTGTGGGCTAATCATTGTTATCTCGTCTCAAACTTTATTGAGGTCATGAATTATATGACTTCTTTTTTAATTGAGAGACTTTTTTGACCCCCACTTATTTTCTTCTTACTATGTCAACTCTACCTATCTAAAAAAATTCTCTATTCTCTTCAAATCTTTGAATTAATATATTTTGAACCTTTTTGCCAAAAAAGAGAAAGTAATCCTTTAAAATTAATGAAATATATATCTGTCTTCTAATTTCCAATATTCCAACTTATATCATATAACCTATCAAAACTCAAATGTAATGCTCTTAATTAAAATACGTTAGGGGAAGTGTACCAATACTCGTTATAGCTAACTTTGCAAATATGTAGAGCTTAAACTATACATTAGATTTCAACAATTTTTTTTGGATGTCTCTATATGCGACTTAGCTACGTAAAAGATATTTCTTGGCTTCTTGGTATTAACAAAGCTCCCTGTGGAATATTATAAGCGTCGAAGGGTCAAAAGTGGCCATTTGAAAGTGTTGCTCGATACCTACTTATATATGCCCCAATAATTGTGCACTCAAAATTGCCAGTACTTATCAATGAATGTAAAAGTAGTCGTGCATAAATGTCACAGTAGTCATGTAAAAATGGGCCAATTACAGACCAAAAAAGATAAATATTGATTAGCTGTTGGTACGTGTGAAACTTTTTAATGGGCTTTTAGTTATCATTTTTTTTGCTCCTTTAAAATTAGTAATTGGGGATCAAGTACTTGTGGAGTGCACAACTATTGAAACGTGCTCAGCTACATGTGTTCTTCCCCTAGGGACCATATTCCTTAAACCTAATTATAAGTAAAGACACAGGGGAAGAGCATCACTAGCTGAGCACATTCCAATAGTCGTGCACTACATTTCACAAATTAAAAGTCCACTACAAAATCATCTATGAGCCAATAGCTACTCAATTTTTTTGAAAAAAAAGTTAGCAATTTGATCAATTGTACAAGTTTATTGGTACCAGTAGTGCACCATTATTGGGGCATTTGTGTGAAAGTTGCACAATTATTGGGGCATTTGTGTAAATGTATTGGATCAATTCTATAAACCTTTTGGTTGTCAAAATGAACAAGTAATGACACAAAAGGGGCAAAGTATCAAGTGACAATTTGAAATTGCCACTTTTTGACCCTTTGATGTTTAACAAATTCTATAGGGAGCATCGTTACTACCCAGAAGCCAATTTTTTTCTTAAGTAGTTAAGTCACATATCATGACAACCAAAATAAAAACATCAAAATCCAATGTATAGTTTAGGCCCTATGGGTGCACGAAGTTAGCTATAATGGTTACCGATACACTTCCCCTATTGCTTATTTTCAATCTTCTCCTGAGAGAAATCAAGGGAAGACCACCAAGTACCTGAGCACAATCTAACAGTCGTGCACTACATTTAGCAAATTTAAAGTCCACTAGAAAATCATCTATGAGCTAATAGCCACTCATTTTTTGAAAAAAAAAAAAAAAGGGTTAGTGGGTTGATCAATTGTGCAAGTTTATTGGTACCAATAGTGCACCATTATTGCAGCGGCATATGTGTAAAGGTTACATGATTATTGGAGCATTTTTGTAAATGTATTAGATCAATTGTGCAAACTTTTTTGTTGTCAAAGTGAACGTGTAATGGCACAAAAGGGGCAACACATTGAGTGACACTTTGAAATGACCATTTTTTGACCTTTCAAGCTTAACAAATTCTACAAGGAGCATTGTTTTAGTTTTGGTAACCTCAGAGGTATCCCTGCGACCCAGCCCGGCGACCCAACATCTCGTAGCTTGGGTACTAGGGGCAAGTTGAGGCGAGACTAGCCCTCAGGGGATGAACCAAGCCACCTGCAAGCCAGGTCATCAGTAGAAACTGGGTGAGAGTCAAACCCGAGACCATAAGTCGTCCACCCACAACCTCAAACCAACTCTGCTACCTATGCGGGCTCTACATAAAACATTGTTACTACCTGGAAGCCAATAAATGCTTTTTAAGAAATTAAAAACAAAAAATAATCGTCAAAATCCAATATATAATTTAGACTATGTTGAAGTTAGCTACACTTACCATGTTTAAAAAATCGCACCTGAAAATGTCTTGTAGCTAACAAAATATTCCCCGAAGGCCTTACGAGTTCATCATTATTAGATAGTAACGAGAAAGGAGATAAAAGAGGAACAATTGATCAACCACAGTAAGCCCCTGTCACAATTTCCAGGCGTTTGGATGATGTCAGACTAAGTTACTTTATTCGTATTTGCAACAATACATAATGCAAAAGTATAAAGGCCAAATGTGATGTCGAAATCAAAAACTTACCAAGTTACTTTATTCACATTGGCAATGCAAAATCAGATTAATCTCTTTGCTTCTGAATTGGCATATCATACATAATTGCTGTTTAACCACGTAGTGGTCCCTAAAAACTTTAGATTAACAGTGGGTCCAAGGAAAAGCAAAAGAGGATGAGACAGTAACCTCCCAGCAAACTAGGCACAGAGGGATGAGAAAAACATGGGGAAAAGAACCCTAATAATACTTCCTGCTGCAGATTTTCACGTACCAATCATAAATATAAAGTATACTGAATAGACAGGTGAATAAGAATCTGCATTGGAAATGAAATCCTGCTCTCTTTTCTTCGCTGCTTTTAATGGTTTTTTTCTGCTGTACTGGAAACTGGAATTCTGCCCCGTTCATTTGTCTTGAGATGAATTCAGAGAATTCACTGATAAAAGTTGTTGGGCATTTTTTTTCTTTCTTGACATGCAGAACGACTGTACTTTTGCAGATTCTTTTTTATAACATTGCCAACTAGAAGGACCCAAGAAAACGTAACTTAATTGGGTTAGAACAAAGATGTACGCTTTGCTCAAATGTCAAAGTCTGTCCCACCCTAATTCAGTTTGATGTTCATCATTCTAAGAAATTTAATCAGAGAATGTCATACATTCAGAAGCTCTTCAAATTTGACTGCAGCTGTTCTCCATGTTCATTGTGATATTCTCTACGAATATTTTATTTGGAAAAATTCCTAAATATGGAATAACAACCTTGCTACATTTACATTTTCACACTTTCATTTACCAGGTAAATATAAAGCACCTAAATTTCATTGCACCGAGTTGATATGAGGTATCTAAGTCGAAACCTTCCTTGGTTTAATGCAATGATTTAGTGTAAAGCTACATTATGAATGTAATATAATTCAATTAAGTTTTGATTAATATTTGAAAAAATATTATAGAAGATATTTTAAATTTTTTTTTAAAAAGATAATTTTGATTAAATATTATAAAAGTGCAATATAATAAATCAAGAATATTTATTGCATTTCTCAACAAAACTAAAAAAAAAAAAGTAGTAATATGTAGTGGTGAAATAGATACATAAACATATTGAATTTCATTTAGTTTCAAATATATTTTATTAAAATAACTACATAGAAAAAAATATGCATTCTTGTGAAATGTTGGTTCTATTTTTAAACTTTTATCTATTTTTGTTTACACATGCTTCTAGACATTTTATGATATCACATACCTATTTTCATATATCCCTATTCATTCACAATTATTATCCAACTAGTTCACCTACCATTTGACCCACATTCATACATTTATTACCCACCTCAAGATTTATACATCCATGTCTCAAATAAATCTTGTGATGCTCATGCATGATCCTATGCCATCTAATATTGCCCCCTAAAATTTAAAAACTCAATAATTTTTTTCACTCTAACCTTTTCATAAGCCATTATGAGCTGACTTGGTACATGTTTGTGTGATTTTCTGCTACATTTTTTATTCAAAATAATTCAATAGCTAATTAATTCATAGAGAAAATAAAGAGCATTTAAGTTCAAATTATCTAAGCAACACCAACATTGACATAGAGCACTAGAATGAATCGTAGTGTACAATGAAATCATCTACAAAATTTGTATTTGTGAGAGTATTTTCTTTAATATCAATCCATTACAATGAAGCTATTCTAATCAAGGGTGTTAGCTTAGAAGTACTCAACCATAGTAATTAACAATCTCCCTCAAGAAATTTTTAGTACTATTAGATTGTACCCATTAATACAAATTAGGGATAATGACATTGTAGCTTTTATCAGTCTGTGATGTACTATAGATAAAAAAATCACATAGAAGATCATATCTACAACACGTAAGATCAAATATGTAATATGGAACATTAATCTCCTAAATTCTAAGAGTAGCCTAGTTTATGTTTTGTTTTTTATCAAGGGTAAAGTAGATTTTGAAGGGAACCAAAACCCTTTACAAAGAAAAAAATGATGATGTAAAAGATAAGCTATAAAAAATAACAACGATCAATCATACAATAGAAAGCCAGTTTATACAAACCAATAGCCAACCAAGCACAAGTAGGTTTTCAAGAGCCCCTAAAACCCTTTACAAATAATTGAAAGGGACCAAAACAATGGAAATTAAACCACCTTTGGAAACTTTCTTGACCACTATGAGAACTCTTAACCAAGGATAGAGAGGCATGGTTATTCTTAGGAAGACCTCTATTCCTAAGCTACTTAAGCACCTAAGAAAGATCATCCCCTGAATGCATAGAGAAAGGATAAGTAGGAGGACTAGTTGCCAAAGGCTCTAAAGGAAGAGATACTAGTGAAGAAACCATAGCTAGATCACCAAGAGGGAGAGCCAAATTAGGCTATGGAGGCAAATTCAAACTCACAGGCCACTCAATAGGACCATCATGAATCTCAATATTTTCCATCTACATTGAAAACAACTTTGGACTATCAAAAATATCAAAAGTAACTACATCCTTCAAAACCAAATTCTCATCTATAGAATCATCCTTAAGATTAAAAAAATATCTCATAATAAAATGCTCACAAAGACCATTTTTCCACCAAGTCTCATCATTATGATGAGATTTTTGACAATCAACAGCAAGGTGACCTGTAGAAAAATATCTCTTACATTGGAAAGGGAGAACCTCGTATTCAAGCATCTAAGACCACAACATATCCCAAACAATCAAGATAATCTCTCTAGGAAAATATATAGAGCTATCTAGATCCACAATAATGTGGCCAAAAGTACGTTGATCATAGATTATTGAAGAATAATTATCCATAATGAACCTACCAATAACATTTCCAATAGATTCAAAGAGAGACCTGTCCCAATATTGGAGAGGTAGAATAGGAAGTCTAACCCAAGTAAGAAAAACACTAATAGATTCAAAGAGAGGGTTGAAGAAAGGGAACCAAGGACTGAGATAAAATGAATCCTTATCACACAACCAAACCCCACCTTCTAGAAAACAAGCTCTATAATCCTCTGATTGAAATGATACAACAAAACAAACCCTAGAAAAAAGGATAAATTTTAATCGTATCATCAATGATGGGTCATCAAGAATAATCCATTTTATCAAATGCAGAAGGGAAGATGATAAAAAATTGAACCTATTGATAAGTGAAACATGAGAGAAATACTCATATTTTTCTAACACCTCATATCCACAAATAATAAGAGGGTAGGAAGAATAAATTCACAAGGGTTTGAACCTATGAGAGTGATGAGGAGGAGAAGATAGTTTATCATTAGAAGAACTAGCTACCTTGGCATAGAAAAAAATGTTGAGCTAGAGGTAAGGGAATCTACATTCATCAAACCAGACCCTAAAGGTGGAATATCTATAGCATCAAGGATACTTAAATTAGCAAGAACAAACCAACATTGAATTACAATTGCACCCTGATAACATGTGACAAAGTAGGAGTGGAAAAATTCATCAATAGATGTTGAACCATTAGTAGACAAACCATCAGTATATGAAGATCCAACAATGGGTGGTGAAATAGTAGTAGACAATGAACCAGTAGTAGATAAAAAACCAACATCGAATCCAATGTAAAAATGCAAAAGGGTTTCAGCAGAGAATGGGAAAGAAATTTTAAAGTCTAGTATGAGAAGGGAATAATAGTTAAATTATTTATTTTATGTTTTTTATTAAGCTCACAACACCCATTCAAATAGTGATTCAAAGTTTAGTTCAAAAATTATAATCCAAATAATAGACTATTATCGATTGACTTCCAAAATCAACCAATTATTACAAGTGATTCTTGTTTATTTAGAATTTAAATGATTTAAGTGTTATATTTATTATAATATAATTTTAATAGTAAAATCCAATTATTTATTTGTATGAAGCCATTTTCCCTTACACTACCATAGATTTTAAATTATACACATCTATTATTATCTCCCCCTTTTTTAGATCTCATTAGTACTTAATCCTCTTTCTTATATTCAACTTTCAAATATTTCTCTTTTTCAAGGTTTTATTCATGTAGTGTCATTGTTCTTTCACCAACTCCAACTATCTTTTATTTGACACCTATATAATTTCATTTCTAAACTTGATTTTTAAATAACACCTTTTATTTCAATGTCACTTAATGATCCATTCCTTTATAATGAATATTTTCCTCTCCTCATTTACCAAGTTCACCTCTTATCTCACTACACTAAATATGCTAAGCTAATTATTATTTGTCTTATAGTAGTTACTTAAATAATACTTGATCCTTTTATGAAATTAATATATTTAGGGATTTTGAATCATGTAATAGTATGTGTATCAAATGCAAGCATATTTGTTTTTTCAAATCATAGCTGATAATGTTCAAGAAAAAGAATAAGAGCTCAAAATATTAAAGGATTGAAAGAGGGGTTGATGCTACAAAAAACTATCATTAGTGTAGATAGAATGTTCTTATGGTTCCAAAATTTGAAAGAAGATAATATAAATTTAAAAGGAGCCTTAGCTATGAAGGTTTAACCTACCTACATGTAGACAACTACATAACCAAGGTAGAACCTACTTCAAAAATATGTTCAAAGCACAAATAGAATTGTATTAGAATGTAAATGAGACTGAATTTAACAATAGGTGAATAAAAAGGTTTGAGGAACAAGGTAAATGAGTTATAGAAATTGCTAATAGAATAGATTATAAAATATGTATACCTATAATGTAACAATTGCTTGGTGTGCAATTTATAGAATGATATTGTGTCCCCTCTTTAGTAGGATAGTGTTACTACGTGATATAGTTTAATACGATAGTGTACATTTAAAATTAAATATAAGATTACCCCAGAGAAGTATAAAGACTCTTTTGACCTACTAAGGTCCTAAAAAATTAGGAAGACTTCTCAAAAGACATCCAAAAACAAGGGAGAAACTCTCACTATCATAGAAGATAACAAATAAGACAAGAAAAAAAAGACTAAATAAATTCATAAAAACAAAGAGGGGTCATAGATCTACCAACATAGCTAAATATGCCCTTGTCCCACAAAAAAAGGTAAGAATATTGTGTTCAAGGATGAAGAAGAGACCATGTCTCCAAAGGGTTGAGACCTTGTTTATGAAGAAAATAGTGAATACATGGTATCAAAAAAGAAGAGGATTAGGAGGTTGAAGAAGTTAAGTTTTAGAAGGAAAATTTATAGATTTTTGAGGAAATCAAAGGTAGCCCTCAAAAGGATAATTCTAAAAATGAGGAGATGGAGTGGTCTCCTAAAGATGAGAATTGAGCCCAGGATATCCCTAATATTATTAAAGAAAAGGTAAGTTTCAATTCTAAAATGACATACCTCTATATGAGTGTTGAAGGGGGAAATTGGAAAACCCCACAACATAAGAAGGAAACTTACCATGATTCCACCACAAAAGGAGGCCCGATTAAAACAAAAAATGTGTAACCTTCACAAAGGGGAAAATTGCTTGGATTAACATCTTCCTTTCCCTACAAGATGGGATTGAAACTAATATGCAAAGGAAAAATATGAAAATAAAGTTAGGAAAATAAAAAATGAAGTAAAATTACCTTGAAAATACAAGCCTAAAAACCTGGTAGAAGACTTTGTCAGGATCTAGAATAATTCAGGGTTTGGGAGGAGAAAACTAAGATCTACAAAAAACCAGAAACCTAGGAGCCTCAGGACTATGCCAACCTGGAAGGTAGATGGTTACATGTAGAAAATCCATCCGAGACTAGGATAAGGTCAACATCCACCATCTCTGTAATTTTTTGTAGAATATGGATCTATGATAGTAACCTGTTTCTGATGACTCCAAATCTAAATTTGCAAGTCTATATACCTAAATATATAATAGAATAATGTTTGTTCCAGTTGGGGAGGGGCTTGCCTCAGTCAAGACCAAGTTTAGGAATGAACGTTTAATGTAAATGTATGTAAAAGAAAAGAAAATGTACAAATTCACCTTACTTTGTAGAAACCCTCACGAAGGATCCAAATTTGTAATAAAAAGGATGTAGAAGTGCTCAATGTTGTTGAATCTTGTAGGAATGCAAGATATATCATAAAATGCAATAGATAATTCATAGCAATTCATGGATCCATAGATTTAGATGCACTCATATGCTCAAATCAGATATAGAAATGTAATTGAAGAATGCATGAACAAACCCTTCCTTGATAGACAACTCCACTATCTTCAAAGAAGAAAGGTAGACCTTTAATGGAACAAGCATGATCATGGAAATATGTTGAAAATAACTCCAGCGAACTCCTTAAAATATCTTTGAATGCAAAAGATCTTGAAATATTGAAGTCTAAATTAGTTGCGAAATATCTCCTTTAATGCTCCTAGGAAACACTTATGAATTCTCTTGGAATGCTTGTAGACAAAAAAGTAAAAGATCTTTATCCTCTTCCCTAGAAAAATGAAGTTACTAGGCCTCCTTGTATAAAAATTTCATTATCAAAATTTAAAAGGGCCGACTGGACAAGGCTGGAGAAGAAATTGGAAACCCAAGAAGGGCCAGAAATCCTGAGGTGCCTAACCTCAGGGGGAGGCCGACCTTGGCCTCACCCTAAGGGCTAGGCAGACTTCAACCTACCCATAAAGGGATAGGAAGACCTCTAACTACCCCCTGATGGGTCAAGTCATTGGGGAATGGTCCAGGATGTCAGGGATAGAGAAAAGAAAAGTGGAAAAGGGAAGAAAATAGGGGCTTGATCTAGCACAAAATAAAAGGTACATACATGGGTCCATAAAGGAATTTAAATTAGGTACAAAGAATCCTATTAAGGAGGGATAAAAATGTCTCAACATGGGTAATTCCATTTTAATATGATACATTTAACCCACACTTTAGCGAGAGTGTGAGCCTAACTCAAACTCTCGATAAAGTAGAACAAAAATACATAAAATAATCTCATCATGACTAATAGAAAAGGAATACGTCAAGTCCCCAAACGACTTGAGTATTTGTTAACTCCAAAATTACAACATGAGATCTATCACTAACAAAAAAAAATAAAAATGAATGTGACTAACTCACTCAGTAAGATGTGTGTATCTTACTCTGAACCACAAAAGGATAGGATTGAACAGTCTAACAGGTGTGTGTATGGTGCAAGAGCACCTTAAGGTCTTGTAAAGATCTTTAAATAATTTTGGCTTATAGGTTGGTTTATCCAACCACCAAGGTAATAAGGACTACATATAAAGTCCAAAGGTTGTTTTTGTGTGTGTCTAGAGGTAGGAGTGTTTAGGGTTTAGTGTTTGATGTGATCAACTAGGATCTAGGGGTTTAAGTCCTAGAAAGTCAACCTAAGTGTCAAAGGTTGACCAAAACTCCAAAATGGGGTGGCACATGTGATTATGATGTTTTTGAGTTTTTTAAGGTTTTAGGAAGTGGTTTAGTATCAAATAGAACCATTGTAAATAGTGGTTTGTCAATTGAGCAAACGTTGTAAAAGTTGCTCATGACAACTTTGCAACTTTGCAAAGTTGTCATGACAACATTTCCTAAAAACTAGGAAAGGATTTAATGGTACCCAAATCCTAAAATAAGGGTCCAAACATGTTGGGATAGAATATATAAGGTCGAAGAAACCGTAATCTAATAGTTGGAAGTAGCATTGTACGGATTGTAAACTGAGAAGCAAGATTTTTTACTGTTTTTTCCCAACAGAGCCTTGATCCAGACAATTAATGGATTAAATGGAATGAATGAATGCATTGAATTTTTTTGATTTTTCATATAGAATTTATTTTTGGAGTTAGTTTTCTAGGTTTTTACTTCAATTGTACATTTTGTAAATTCTTTAAGTTTCACTATTTCGCTGGTCTATTGAGGGCCAGTCTTGTAAATATGTGTCCCTCTTGGGTTACCATGGTTGGAAAACTATGGCCACTTGGAATCAAGTAGGAGACAGTGTAGATATTGTAAATATGTGTTTTGGGGTCTCTGGATGTAGGAGAGATATTTTTTCCAAGAAGCCCTAGGTGAGTGCAGTGACATTCTGGTTAGTTGCTTGTGCAGAACATTAGCATGGAAAGATGCTAAATGGATTGGATTGAACCAGTAAATGGTAGGATCATATAGTGGTATGTGTCATTGATAAATGAAATCAAGGAGAGGATTGGTGGAGTTGTTTATAGAAACCATTGAAGGAAAAGAACCCAGACTCGTGAACATGCTCCTAAAACCCTTAAAAATAGGGGTTTGGTGAAAGTCCTATGTACGGACAGGGTGGGGATCTAAAACCTAGAAAATCCTAGAGCCTAGGTTGGGCCTAAAAAGAATCCACTTTTTATTTAGAGGGTTGTTAAGGGTATTTGTGAAGAAATCCAAGAAAACTAGTTTCTAGGAGGCTTAATTGACCAAAAGGCTACAAGGCCTCAAAGATGGAAAACTAGGAACTCAATTGAAATATAATGAAGGGATCCATAAAAATGGGTCAAAATTAGTTGAAATGGACATAGGGATGGTCAAGAATCCCATTCCTATTGCCAAGGTCATCTTGAGGTCAAATTGACTAAGATAGGCCAATGGGTGCATAGTTGCAAAGAGAGGGACTTGAAGGGAGTTTGAAGTTGGTGGAGAGATTTAAGAGGAGAAGGGGTTCATAGGAGAGTCCTCATGTTAGGGTAGTGATAGAAATCCTAGGGAAACCAAAGAAAGGGTCTTGGAAAGAGAAAGAAATCTCTTGGAAGTTAGATCTCCCCATCGAATTGGTATCTGAGCCACTGAAAGGCTTGGGAAGTGGTTAGTGTATGATAGAGAGAAATGAATCCATTGGAGAAAGCACCATGGTGGCAAGCACAAAATTGGCAAGGGACTTCTCAAAGAAGAAATTCAAGAATAGACTTCCTGAAGAAGGTATGGAGGAGATGAAGCTAAAGTTAGCAAAAGTTGTAGAAGCAGCACGCAAGATGAAAGAAAAGATAGGGGAAGATAAGGACAAGGGAAAGGGTCCAGTTGAAGAGGAGGCAGAACCAGAACCTGACCCTCCACTACCTGAGGAGCCATTCCTCAAAGCTCTGAAGGCCTTAAGTGGCAAAGTATTAGAAGGAATTCTAGTGTTCTCTGGTAGAATGGATGCAAAGATGGTTATGGAGTGGATTGAGGGTATGGAAAAACATTTTGAATGTGATGGTATCATAGAGGAACAAAAGGTGAAGATAGACAAATCAAGGCTAAGAGGAAAAGCATTAACTTGGTGGAATTCTTTTACAAGAAGAAAGATAAATGGAAGGAAAGAATCTAACAACAACTTGGAAAGATATAGTGGAAAAGGTGAAAGATAACTACCTACAAGAGTATTATTATATCCAATTACACAAAAGGATGCATAATCTCAGACAAAAGGATCTAGATGTGGCATCCTATACTAAAGAGTTCCAAAAACCATGTCTTAGTTAAAGAGTGCAAGAGGTAGAGAGCATCAAAGTTGCTAGGTATCTCAATGGCCCTAGATGGAACATACAAGAAGAGTTGAGCCTCTTTACCTTAATTTCCATTCATTGGTGTTTTCAAATGGCCCTTAAGGTGTAAGAAAAACTTAGAAAGAAACAAGATTCCAACTCTAGGGGAAGAGAGAGAGGTAGAGAATCTAGAGGTGGACATAGAGGTGGTTCTAGTGGAAGGAACAATAAAACCAGAAGCCAAGAAGATTCTAGGTTTGTTGAACAAAACCATGAGTCCAGTAACAGAGGAGGATATAATAGAGGTAGAGGCTTTAATAGTGGTGGAAGAGGCATATCAGGTGGATTGGGAAGAAGCTCACATTTTTCTTCAATGAAGTGTTATAACTGTGGCCAAATGGGTGACCCTACCTATAGGTGTCTGAATAAACAAACATATTCACAAGGTGAGAAGAAGATTGCTTATGTGTAAGAGGAGGGCATGACCAAACAATCAGAGGTATGTTTGGATTCAAAGAAGGGAAAAAGCTTGATTCTTAGGAGGATTCTAATCAAAGAAACTACAAGGGATGAAAACAAATAAAGAAGGGATCATTTTAGGGTTAAATGCAAGATTCTTAGTAAAGTATGAAGAGTCATAATAGAATCTAGATCTATTGATAATGTGATCTCATAGGAAGTAGTACAAAAGTTTAAATTGGTCAAGATACCTCATGTGTGCCCTTACAAGGTAACTTGGTTGAATAAGGTATAGAATATACTAGTTAATGAACAAGTGTGGGTTGAGTTTACTATTAGAAAGTATGAAGACAAGATACTATGTGATGTACTACAAATGGATGCATGCCATCTATTGCTTGGAAGGCAATGGCAGTATGACAGGGAAGCAGTTCACCATGGAAAGAAGAATAAGTACTCATTCAAGAAGAATGGAGTAACTTATAAGATACAGTCTTCAATAGAGGTGGAAACAGTGGAGAAGATTGTTAAAATAGGTAGAAACCTAATCTCCCAAGAACACCTGCATGCATAACATTGTCACATGGAAGAAGTAAAGAACAGAAGAAGAAAACTCTATGGAGGCCAAAAAGCCAGAGACATCATATGCACATGAAAACAATATATTATTAACAATATATCTCAAGATGATACAATGCCTTGAGAAAACTACTTATGAAATACAAAGAGGTGAATACTTATAAAAGGAATCATGAAACCCTAAAAAGGAAACCCTAAGGTTAGCTTGAAAAACTAGAGTGAATAGGTGAGTTAGTAATTAGTTTATAATGATTTAATTAATAACCCAAGAGTTTATTACTCTAACACCCCCCCTTAAGATAAGCTTAGGGAGAAGCAAAAACCTAGGAGACTACTGCAGAAAGCAGGAAAGAAGGGTCCCGACAACAAGGCCTGATCAGGTACCAAATACAAGAAATATCTATAAAGCGGGGAAATAGGGAAAACCCAGTGGGAAAAACTCTACCCCAAAAAGAGATGGAATAGATGAAGGAAACTAAGCCTCCAATCTAGGGAAAGTTCCAAAGAAAGGAACAAGAAAGAGCAAGAAGCATCTCTGAAGCATGAAGCTATAAACACTATCAGAAGTAATTGCTGGAACCCCCACTAAAATAGTGCATGACCAAGTAGAGAAGACAAATTCTAAAGAGCTGATCAATCAAAGAGGTGACCTCCAAAAGTAGGAATGAATGAGTGTCTATATAGTAGATGATCCATCTCATCAAAATGCATAGGTGCATAGCCACTACATCCGCCTAGTACATAGGAACAAGAAGTGAATATGTAGATCACTCAACCAAACCAAGGAAGCAATAGAACCAATAGGTGAACCCCCCCATAATGCTAAACAGGGAGAGGGGTGATAGGAACACTGAAGTGCAATGCCAAAAACATCTATGAGAAGAAGAATCAGGAACACCAACAGTGCAACATAAGTAGAAGCACAGGATAAAGGGCAGTGTCGAAGTAGATGAAATGATCTTCTAGACACACAACATGGGCTAATGTCATAGAAGGTACGCTCACTTGACAAAGGTGGATGAGCAAAAAAGGCAAAACATTATAACCCCCCATGGAACTTTATAACTAAGTGCGAGTACAAACAAACACAAGGTGCTCGAAATCCCAGATATGCAAAATCAGGCACTTTATCTCAGTGCATTTATAGAAAACAAAAGAAGTCAGAAAGAAGAGTGAGCCAGAAGAACAGAAGAAGAAATCCTAGGACTTGTAGAACCTAAGTAATCCGCTAGAGTGTGAAAGAGAAAAAAATTGTAGGAGAAAGAACCTAGAGTAGAATCTAGATAAAAGACCCCTACAATTGAAAAACTCACTGAAGCAGCTTTTCAACGATATCTGGTTTGCCAAAAATAGAGTCCGGATGAGCAAGATATGGCTCTCGGAAGGCAAAACCAAACATCAAACTTTGATAAAAAAAACACTATTAAAACAGCCGGACCCAAAACCCCAACCTTCATCATTGGAAAGAGCTTGGAAAGAGCTTTTCGACAATATAAAGAAGTTGAAAAAATACCTCCGTATGCTCTAGATAGAGAAAAAATAGTGAGAGAGGATAAAAAAGCTCCAAAAAAAAAATGTTTTAAGCCCCTGGGGCTGAAAAAAAGCTAGCCCCTAGGCACCTGGTGCACGTAGGGGGCTCAAACCGGAGCTCCCGGTCGCCAATATGACCTTCACTAGCTGAAATAAGCCTACGGGGCTAACAGACCCACCGGGCAGTGGAGCGGCGTAGGAGCCGAGAGGTGGTGGGCGCCAGCAGGGGCAGGGAGGTGGTGGGTGCCGGAGCGGAGACTGGCGGGGCCAGCGGAGTGGAGGCCGACGAAGTGGAGGTGCAGGTGGTGGCAGGGCTGGAGGAGCCCATAGTGCCGGTGGGAGGTGTAGCCAGTGGTGGCCGGGCACTAGTCGGGCCGTGGTGGTGCGGTGGCTGTGCCTAGGCAAACGCACTGGCTGCGGTTTTAAACATGCCAAAAAACATTTAAAAATGATGTTTTTTTTTTTTTCTCAGTTTCTGGGCCCGTACGGCACTAGAAACCAAAAAAAAATTTCCTCAGAGTCACGTTGTCTAAAATTGACAAGTTTTATATGGATTTTAGGGTTTTTGGGTGCTCTGAGCTCAATGGAGATGTCTGTTTGAGCCCAAAGTGACCAGAAACAAAGCCCACTTCTGAATCCACATAAAAACTCTAAAAAAGCCAGAAAAACCTCTAGCTTCTGAAACACTTCAACAAAGCATGAACATCGAGCAGCAAGATGGCTCTGATACCATGTTAAAATAGGTAGAAACCTAATCTCCCAAGAACACCTACATGCATAACCCTATCACATGGAAGAAGTAAAAAATAGAAGAAGAAAACTCTATGGAGGCCAAAAAGCTAGAGACATCATATGCACATGAAAACAATATATTATTAACAATATATTTCAAGATGATACAATGTATTGAGAAAACTACTTATGAAATACAAAGAGGTGAATACTTATAAAAGGAATCACAAAACCCTAAAAAGGAAACCCTAAGGTTAGCTTAAGCAACTAGAGTGAATAGGTGAGTTAGTAATTAGATCATAATGATTTAATTAATAACCCAAGAGACTATTACTCCAACAAAGATGGACTCCAATACCCTACTAATGAGCGGGAAAGAATTCCTCAAGGACATGAAGGAAGAAGAAGGAATTGGCTATGCAATCTTGGTGAAGAAAAAAGAGGAAGAGACACCTAAACAGTCACATATGTCTGTAGAAGTGAAGCAGTTGTTAGATCAGTTCCAAGACATCATATGTGAAGGGACTCTAGATACCCTACCACCAAAAAGAGAAATCAATCATCATATGGACTTTGTGCTGGGGGCATCATTTCCCAACAAGGCTACATACAAAATGACACTAGAACATAACAAATATATAGCAAGGCAAGTTCAAGAACTACTGGACCAAGGAATGATCATAAAGAGCATAAGTCCATGTGTTGTTCCAGTGGTGTTGGCTCCTAGAAAGGGAGGTAAGTGGGGAATGTGTAGTGACTCTAGGTCAATAAATATGATAACTATTAGATATAGATTTCCTATTCCTAGAATAGAAGATTTAATAGATTGCTTGGGGGGTGCTAAGTATTTTTCAAAGATTGATTTAAAAAGTGGATACTATCAGATTAGGATGAAAGAGGGTGATTAGTGGAAGTCATCCTTTAAAACCACAAAGGGGTTATATGAGTGGTTAGTAATGTCATTTGGGCTTACAAATGCACCTAGTACTTTTATGATGGTCATGAATGAAGTCTTGAAGGATTATATAGGGGTATTTGTAGTAGTCTACCTAGATGACATCCTCAATGTTAGTAAGACAAAGGAAGAGCATATGACACACCTAGAACTGGTGTTGAAAGGATTGTAGGAGGAGAAGCTCACCATAAATATTGAAAAGAGTGGGTTTATGAAACAAGAACTAGTCTACCTAGGATTTGTAGTATCCCAAGGTGACTTGAAGATGGACAAGAGAAAAGTGGAAGCCATATTAAGCTGGCCTACTCCTAAGACAGGGACTAAAGTGAGAATTTTCCATGGGTTAACCTAATTCTATAGGAAATTTGTAAGGAGATTCAGTAAAAATTTTGCACCTATTCTAGATAAAATCAAGGGTGGAATCAAAACAAAGTTTGTATGGACCAAGTAAGCCAATCAAGGTTTTTAGAGATTGAGGAAAGAAGTAGCCACCCAACCAGTACTGGTTTTACCAAGTTTTGATAAGTTATTTATAGTGGAATGTGATGCTATTAACATAGCAGTGGGTGCAGTCTTGAGTCAAGAAGGAAGAGCAGTAGTTGTCTTTAGTGAGAGGCTTAATGAAGAAAAGTCTAGATACTCATCCTATTATCTAGATATTTATGCATTGGTGCAAGCCCTTAAGAAGTGGAGGCACTACTTGTTGCCAAAGGAATTTGTGGTATAGACTGATAACCAAGCCCTAAGCTACATAAATACATAGGAGAAGGTTAGTTTGAGGAATATAAAGTGGATGGAGTTTCTGCAATCATACACCTTTACTATCAAGCACAAAAAGGGGGTAAATAACAAGGTAGCACATTCCCTTAGTAAGAGATTTCTTACCATCCATAAGATATAGTTCCAAAGTACAGGGGTTGAAGAATTCAAGGACCTCTATGAAGGAGATTTAGATTTATCAGAGATTTATAAGGTGTGTACTGATTTTTTAAATTACTTTCATAGTGAATATGCAAACTATACCTTACAGAATGGTTTTTTGTTTAAATGGAAGCAAATATGTGTTCCAATGGGTTCCATGAGGAAAACATCATCCAAGAGAAGAACAATGGAAGTTTGAGTGGACACATTAGGTTAAAAAAGACCATAGACTTAGTGGAGAGATACAATTGGTGGCCTAAAATGTAGAAAGATATAAGGTATGTGGAGCAATGTGGAGTATGTCCGAAGGCAAAGGGGACATTGTCAAATGGAGGTCTTTACTAGCCATTGCACATCCCAAATAGACCATGGGAATGCATAAGTATGGATTTCATAGTGGGACTACCTAGGACACCAAGTGGTTTGGATAGTGTGTTTGTGGTAGTGGACACATTCAGTAAGATGAGTCATTTCATCCCATGTAAGACAACACATGATGCCAGTCACATTTCTCACCTTTTCTTCAAGGAGATAGTAAGGATACATGGCTTGCCAATGAGCATAGTTGTAGATAGAGATGTGAAGTTTATGGGGAACTTTTGGAAGACCCTATGGAAAATACTAGGAACTAATTTGTCTCATAGCTTTTCATATAATCCTCAAACAAATGGTTAGATAGAGGTAATAAATAGGGTTCTTGGAAAATTTCTAAGATGTTTGACAAAAGAGTATGGGAAAGGATGGGAACAAGTCATCTCACAGGTAGAATTTTCCTACAATGATAGCACAAACACGACTACTGGTAAGATTTCATTTGAGATTGCATATGGAATACATCCAAGGGGTGTTTTTGAGCTCAGAGACTTAAAAGGATATGCAGGAATCAGTTTACATGTAGATGACTTTGCACATTCAATGAGGGAAGTCCATGAACAAGTGAAGAAGACTTCAATAGAAGCCAATCAGAAGTTGAAGGCTAAGAAAGATGAAGGGAGAAGAGACCTAAAATTTCAAGTAGGAGACTTGGTGATGATATATTTGAACAATGCTAGGCTAAAGAAGGGAATACCAAGCAAGCTACAATTGAAGAGGATTGGACCTTGTAATGTGTTGGTTAAATATGGTCCGAATGCCTACAAGATAGATCTCCCAAAAGATATGTCCATTTATCACATTTTCAATCTGAAGGACTTGATTCAATACAAGGGTCTAGATATAGATGAGGGATAGTACAGTAAAAAGGTATCTAGGGGTGTGGAAGAACTTAGAGTACCTATTCAATCTAAGCCACAAGTGGAAAAGATTCTAAATTCAAGAGTGAAGAAGAATACAAGGAACAAAGTCTACATGGAACACTTGGTGAAATGGGAACACCAACCTAAGTAACATGCTACATGGATAGCGGAAGAATATTTCAAGAAGCATGACATAAGCATGGAGTTCATCACACCTAAGATATCTTGATTTTATTTTTGCAGGGGGAGGATGGTGCAGGAGCACCTTAAGGTCTTGTAAAGATCTTTAAAGCATTTTGGCTTGTAGGTTTCTTTAGCCAACCACCAAGGTAATAAGGACTACATATAAAGTGCCAAGGTTTTTTTGTGTGTGTCTAAAGGTAGGATTATTTAGGGTTTAGTGTTTGATGTGATCAACTAGGATCTAGGGGTTTAAGTCCTAAAAAGTCAACCTAAGGGTCAAAGGTTGACTAAAACTCCAAAATGGAGTGGCACCTATGATTATGATATTTTTGAGTATTTTAAGGTTTTATGAAGTGGTTTAGTATCAAATTGAACCATTGGAAGTAGTGGTTTGTCAATTCAGGAGAAAGTTGTAAAAACCGCTCATGAGAACTTTGCAAAGTTTTCATGACAACATTTCCTAAAAACTAGGAAAGGGATTTAATGGTGCACAAATATCAACATAAGGGTCCAAACTTGTGGGGATAGAATATATAAGGTTGAAGAAACCCTAACCTAATAGTTGGAAAGTGGCATTGTACAGATTGTGAACTAAGCAAGATGTTTTACAATGTTTTCGCAATAGAGCCTTGATCCAGATAGTTAATGGATTAAATGGCATGAATGAATGCATTGAAAGTTTGTGATTTTTCATATAGAATTTATTTGTGGTGTTAGTTTCATAGGTTGTTACTTCCATTGTACATTTTGTAAATTCTTTGAGTTTCATTGTTTCACTAGTCTATTCATGGATAGTCTTGTAAATATGTGTCCCTCTTGAGTTCCCATTGTTGAAAAACTATGGCCACTTGGAATAAAGTAGGAGAAATTTTAGATATTTTAAATATGTGTTTTGGCGTCTGGGGATGCATGATAATTTTTTTTTTCCAACAAGACCTAGGTCAGTGGAGTGGCATTCTGGTTAGCGGCTTATGCAGAAAAGTAGCATGGAAAGATGCTAAATGGATTGGATTGAAAAAATAAATGGTGGGAGGATGTAGTGGTGTGTGTCCTTGATAAAAGAATGCAAGCAGAGGATTGGTGGAGTTTTTTAGAGAAACCATTGAAGGAAAAGAACCTAGACTGGTGAACATGCTCGTAAAACCCTTAAAAATAGGGGTTTGGTGAAAGTCCTATGTACGGATAGGGTGAGGGTCTAAAAAATAGAAAATCCTAGAGCCTAGGTTGGTCCTAAAAAGTATCCATAGTTTATTTAGAGGTTTGTTTTTTCTATTTGTGAAAAAATCCAAGAAGGCTACAAGGCCTCAAAGAAACAAAACTAGGAACTTGATTGAAATATAATGACGAGATCCATCAAAATGGGTCAAAATCATTTGAAAGGGACATAGGGATGGTCAAGAATCCCATTCCTATTTCCAAGGTCAGATTGAGGTCAAATTTCCCAAGACGGGCCAATTAGTGCATAGTCGAAAAGAGAGGTACTTGAAGGGAGTTTGAAGTTGGTGGAGAGCGTTAAGAGGAGAAGGGGATCATAGTAGAGACCTCTAGTTAGGGTAGTGATAGAAATCCTAGGGAGACCAAAGAAAAGGTCTTGGAAAGAGAAAGAAAGCTCTTGGAAGTTAGAGCTCCCCATTAGTGTACCTGATCATCAATATTATAAAACTTTGTTCCTTCTAGCGCCTTTGTGTATGTGTGCATCTTCTGGAAGCTTAGTATATGTGTGCACCTTCTAGTGGCATAGTATACTCCACAGATCATGATGATCATAATTTTTCCATTAGTATACAAGGGAAATAGTTTTTGAATCATCGGTACATCATCACCGAAAGACAGGTTTACAGTGCAACCTGACACAACAATTGACAGAGGAACCCAACAGACAAATCACTGTGTAAACCGACAACATAATTCACAGAGGAAGCTGATGGAAGTTTAAAGTGTAACCTGACATAGAAAACCAACATATAGTCTATAGAGAAACCCAAGAGGAAAGTCTATAGAGAAACCCAGCCGACAGATTAAAGATTAACCCGAGCACCAGTCTACCAAGAGACATTTTTATTCTGAGAAATGTGGATCGGACATACATGTCATAAATAATACTTAAGTTTTATATTTAGCTTAAATCTTATCTTTAAATCAATTTCTTGAGGGAAAAGTAAAGTAATTGTAATTTTTTTTAATTAGTCTAACTGATTTAAAACATGAAAACTAGGAGATCAAGGTCAAGTTGTAAACCTTTGATCATAGAGTTATCATTGTAAAGTGTGAAACTTATTTAGGTCAAATTCACTGTATAAATAGATGTGTAATTAATCAGAACAAGATGATGTGATGATGATTGTAGTCGAGGAGAACATCTATGGATCAGAGACAAAGTTTTGTGTAGAGGGACAACAAAAAATGGAATCAGTTATAAAGAACCAGATCCAAGGCTATCGAGCAGACCAAAGGTATTGATCAATCACTGTAGGTGATACATCATATTGTAAAATTTAAAGGATCTGTACTCAAAAATTCTATATTGCATTATATCAGGTCAATAATTATGTTTGACTACATTCTAATAATTGTAGAAAATAGAAGAAATCATTTGAGAAGGTGGATTTAACAATCCTTTTGTAAATCTCTTAACCGAGTGCACACTAAATAGTGTTGCTAAAGCTCTTAAAAGAGTAGACCTTAACCAGTTTAAACATGTTACTCCTAAAAGGGCAAGATCATCAAAAGTGATAAAACTTGTAAGCCTTAACCAACCCCTTCCATTCTGCTGATAGTGAAGTTTTGTGGGTTTCATCCCCAGCGTATTTTTTACCTTCTAATAGGGGTTTTCTGTATTACCGAATCTTGTGTCATGTGTCATTACATTTCATGAATGTTTACATGCAAATTAAGTTTATGAATTGTTATTACATGCATAAACATAGAATAGCACATATGGTCAGTAATGAAAGGAATAGATTACTAAAGTATTAAGGTTAATTAAAAAAAAAAATTGAAGGGTACTGATTCACCCCTCCCCTCTCAGTACACACCATTCCATTATTCCAACAATTGGTATTAGAGCTAGATCTCTTATTTGGAAAATTTTAAAAGACTTGAGAGAAAAGATCACACAATGGAAATGTATAAGCTAGACAAGAATGTTGAGAATAAGAAGTTGGAAGTCAAGATGAGAGAGCTACTAGATGAAAGAAAGGTTATGGAATCTCATTGTAATGAAACTGACTATAATGAAGAAGAGATACTTGATTTATTTGATTCATAAGGATCTACATCTTGCAATACATCAGACACATCTAAAGGAAGCATTACAAGTCTGAATGAAATCAATCAACATCTTTCTGGATAAGTGAAATCACTAAAAATTGGTTAAGAGGCACAGATGGTAAAGATGATTGAGGTTATGAATAATGCTAGACAAGTTGAGCAAGAAAGAACATTATCTATTGATGATAGGAGAAAGATCACTAAAAAGATACAAGAGAGAGAATCAGAAATCCAAAGAATTATTGAACATCATCATGAGATCACAAATCAAATAGTTCTAATGAGTCATGAGGCAAAATGAATGAACATAGAACTCAATGGAAAATTAGAAGCTATTGGTGAGATAAGAGAAGAAAATGAAAAAATAAAGCATGAAGTAAGAATTCAGCAACAACACAATGATATGATCAACAGAGCTGAAGAAAGTACAAGAAAGGATGGATGATTTTCTGGATGGACAAAGAAGAGTCAATAACAATACCAGACTAGTGTATACTAAGCATGGAGAATCATCAAATCAATCTGATCAAAAAGATGTCTACAAAAATCAAAGACCAGGGAAGCAGTCATGCAATCACTGTGGAAAACCAGACCACACATCAAATATTTACAGAAGCAAAATTAAAGGTATTCCTAAATCCACTTCTACACTCATTGGAAATTGTTATAACTGTAACAAGAAAGGACATAAAGAATATGAATGTAAATATAAGGTGAAACAACCAAAGAAGGAAACCTACATGGAAGAATATTGATCTACTTGAAAAATGCATGGGATCACACCTTTTGAATGCAGGAAAAAGAAAAAGAAAGCATGGAATCCAAAAGAACAAGAAAATGCTTATCAACCAAAAAGAGTCAGTAACTCATATGTTTGGGATTAAAATACCTGGAAAAACTACACAACATGTGGTAGATATGGACACATAGCTACAAACTACATGAGAAAATGGATAAGAAGGTCTAGAAGATGGACTGACCCCGGAATGGCATACTTACACTATCATAGGGTTGGTCATCTAAGCAAGGACTACAAAGATTGAGTAACAGAGACAAGCACTTTTGCCAATGGGTTGAAGACATCAGGAAGATGAGAAAAGAATGTGTAGGAAAGGTACAAACACTAATAATTCTAGACCAAGCAATGCAATTGGTGACACCTTATTCAATGGATCTAGTGACATCACCACCCCCACCTAAGAAGAAAAATCAAGTATGGTACTGCACTATAAAAATTTATATCTTACATCAATTCCATTATACATTGATAAAATGCCAAACTAGCATGATTAATGATGCACTATGGTATCACTTGAAGAATGTGTGAATCCAATCTCGTCGGTAAATACATATTGAAAATCATCAATGTATAAACAAAAGATAAATTAACAATGTAAACTAAGACTCATTGGTCTTCCCCACTTACCAATCACCATCGATAAACTTGTGAAAGGTCAAGTGAGTTGTTACTTACCCCAAGCCAAGAGTTTGTGTGATACCCGAGAAACTTTGTCTTTGAACACTAAGAAGTGGGTAGAGAATTTATTGCACTACTTAGGGAATCATCTATAAAAGGTGATGGAATAGCTCATTTACTCACCATGAAATTAAGAGCAAAGAGAAGAGCACAAAGAGAAGAACAATGACCAAATTGCAGAGTGACTCACAAGAAAGTTTCACGGCATTCAGATAAATCAATAGAAGCTATAGCAAGACAAGTGAGTAACTAAAGACTCACCAAGCTCACAGTTATTTATGGGAAAGTCCCTAATTTTTAGAAACCATGGCAACCACATCTTGTCTTTCCAAGATCAAGAATTCCAAGGATAAAAAGGTTAACCTAATCAACAACACTACTTGTGAAGAACCTAAATACAAGTTCTGTTTAGAGGTTGCTTCAAAACTTGATGACGCTAGTGTATTTTCAAGTATACCACCTAGGGTTTTGCTAATCGAGGGTGTTTGGGCATATATCCACTGCAAAGTTGTAGAAAATGGAGATCTGGAGGTTGAGAAAGTTTATAAGAATCTTTTCACATATGGAACCATCAAGGATGAACATAAACATATCGAGGTGAAAGGGCTGACAAATACCCTAATGTTCTCAAAGGAGTTTAAAACTGAGTGGATTAGGATAGTGCTGAGTAGAGTGCATGACCAAAATATGTGACTGGATGAGCCAAAATAGATCACTAGGGATGTAGTACACGTAGTGACAGGTTATCCAATAACTAACAAGGCCAAGGCACTCAAACACCCTCCTCGCCCCAAGATTAAGAAGATGAAAAGTGCCGAATGGGATGGCAGAGGATTGAAGGTTGTGAAATTGGAAAAAGGAGATGTAATAGGTTATGTTTATGATGTGTTGATTTCCTTAAACCAATTTTACATTTAATTGAAGTTTGTATTGAAATGTGTATTAAGAGAAAAATAAGATGTTCCACCTTTATCCTCAAATGCACAAATGAAAGATCCAAGTTGATCAACCCAAAAGAGGGATTAATGCACAAGTGAATCAACCATTTGGAAATGAAAACAAAGAGGGAGATCTTAAATTCTGTTAATTGACAATGTAGATATGATATATTATTGTAATTTAAAAGGATGAGAGAAATTTCTAACCTTGAATAATTACAGATCAAAGAATGTTTATTTCTGAGGTCTGTACTCTATTTTTGGAAAATCTAAAGTATGATCTAGAATTGGAACACAGAGAAAAAAAAAACCCAGAAATATTTTTCTGGTCCAACACCGTCTTATGAAAAAGGTTGAACTTGAACCACAAATATCACCCTTGACCCAATAATCTTGACCCTGACTTGCACAGCCTCGATAGAAAATCTGTTCGTGAAGCCTGAAAGAAAGCCAAAAAGGGTATCCAAATCTGAGTCCAAATCCACAATCTTGAACCTGTACCTACAAGAAAAAGATGTTTGCTTTTTTTGGGGGGAGGGGTTTGCCTTAGTCAAACCCCAATTTAGGAATTAACCTTGAAATCAATAAAGTATAGAATGCTAGAAAGTAGTAGAATTGAATCTAAGAATGAAGCTCTTATATTCAATAGATATGGAATGTAATTCAAATGTAAGCAAGTATGTAAATATGAAAGCTTGGACTCAATAAAAAACATATAAACCTCCATGATTGTATGCTTGGAATCCACCTTGAATAATTAATGAAAGATTCTTGAGGATGCACAAAGGATCTTCAAGGAAATCACACCATCATGATGGCTAGATCTAGGGTTTGAATGATGAATCTTGAAGGCTTGAACCAAATCCCTTCAGAGGCTTGAAAGCTTGAATCCTTGATCTTCAATGGAGAACTTGAATGCTTGGGAGGAATACTTGAACACCTTGAAAGCTTGGAAACATGTATAACAATGGATTCTTGAACCTTTTGCTTCTTGACAAAATCTTGGTTAGAGCTTTTTGCACTTAGAAGACTTAGAGAAAATGAGAGAGAAAAACTTCCTTTTATATGAAACTAGGGCACAATATTATAAGGAGGCCTACATAGGAGAATTAAATCATAATTGGACCCATTCCCCTAGAAGTGGACCTATGTTAAATATAATTTAGGAATCACCACTTCGAAACCCAAAACAGCCGACCCGAAAGAAGAAAATAACTTTTTGCAAAGACTGACATCCGAAAACTGTGGGACCGTGAGATTTGAACCCTAGGTCAAGGTCAAGGTTGACCTTGACCTAGGTCATGGTTTAGGTCAACCTTGACCTAGGTCAAGGTAGAGGTTGACATAGATCCAAAAGGTTGACCCTGACCCTAAGGTCAAAGACCTCAGATCTGCAATCCCGGATGCCAAAAACTGGATGGAAAGAAGTGGAAAGAGAGGCAGAACAGGAGGAAAGCCAAGTCAAAGTTAGGAACCCATTCAAGGTGCTTGATATGACCCCAAACCACTTACTTGGAAGGATAAACCAATCTACCATGGAAGTGCTTCCATTTTCTAACTATACAAATGTAAAATCCTTCGAAGATCCAGAACTCAAATTTGCTGCATGCGTACTGGGATACAAGATATTCCAAGCTAGTAGAATGAGTAGTATTGCATGTGGAGTAGTAGACACTTCTCAAAATATTGTAAAGAAGGGATTACAGTTGGATCTATCCAAGATTCTACTGAAGCAATTGGAGGAGAACATGAGGACCATTAGATCAGAAAAATCTAACTCATGTCAGTTAGGTTCACTCCTCATGTGCATATTTTTCTACTTTCAATACTTTTTCCCATCTGTGGGTAATGTCAACTAGGACACTACCTAACCAGTAACAATTTAGATTGGTGAATTCATTAAGTCACTAGGTGATAACTTTACATTAGTCATGTATGAAAATTTCACTAGATTCAAGGAAAAAATGTAGAAAAGGATGAGGATACCAGAACAAATGGTAGAGCAATATAAAGAAGATATTTATTTTATGGTGGACACTGATACCACCTTGGTCAAAGTAGTTGTACCAAGGACAACATGGCTAGCCCCACTTGACTATGAAATCAACATAGATCATGCCACCAATGCTATTGAAGCATTATTAAATGAACCATTAGAAAAATCATTACCAAGGTTTGGAACCTATGAAGAGGCTAAAGCAAGAATAAAGACCGGCCTAGTAGTAAATAAAATTGACAAAAAGAACTAAAAAATGGTAAATACACTTAATAAAAAGATGTTGATAAATGATGAAGAGACATATCAACAACAAGACACCAAGGGACAGTCACCTATTGGTGAAGGTGAACAAGGGAGTGACTTCGAATCAACAGAGTCTAATGCACCACCCCCAAAGAAGCCAAGAACTACTACTACATCTAGGATGAGGATTCAGACAACAAAAGTGGAAGTTCATCACTGGTTAAGAAAGGACAAGTGAGGACTTACAAGAGGAAGCCTCAAACTGGGCAAACTTCAAAACCAAAGAGGAGAAAAAGAATAATCTAAAGAAAGGAATATATTGAAGACACTAAACAAGATGAAAAACTTATAAAGAACAAAGTCCCTACAACAATTGATGAGGTCTCTATATCAATCATCAAGTCAGGAAGAATATCTGATCCTAAGATTAGACAATGGCTAACTCTCAATCCTGAGGATCAGAATAAAATAGAAGAAGCCATCATCATGACAGTGTGTATATTCAAATATATACCTATACAGTTTGAAAACATCATGCCACAAGAACTTCTAGATAGGTTATCGAAAAGGTTGACATTCACATTGAATTTTGAAAGACACATAAGGGAAAGAAACCTAGTTTCAATAATGCCACCTGAGTCCAAAATGAAAGAAATTGATGAAATGATGAAGTTACATTCAAAGAAGTTCTCAGCTAAATTTTGATCCTACAAAGTACTACAGGGAAGCTTGATTGAGCTTGACAAAGAGAGTGAGAATGCTTGGAGAAAAATACTCAATGTACCTAAAGAGGACACAAGCCCCGAGAGAGTATTAGTACCCACTGACAAGCCTTACAATGAAGAAAAAGAGGCAACACTGAGCCCTAAAAACATCTTAATAAATGACTCTGATGATGTCAATTCAATTTAATTGAACACAAGAGAAAGTAAAGTAATGGATGAAATACCTCATATTTTGCAGTTATTAGGAGACACAACGGATGTCACAATCCAAGATGTGACAATAATAGATATACTGAAGATCCTGTCGAAGAAGTAAAGGAAGATAAAGATGTCACTGTAACCTCCGAGCAGACCAAGGAACATGACACATTAACATATGTTGAACAGGTTAACATACTAGGACAAATGCCATTATTGATACAGGATATTAAGATCATCTCACAAAAGGAGAAATCACCTGAGCATGATGCAAGCATACCCGAGGATAAGGGTGAAGAGGAATAGAAAAACACAATTGATGAATAGAAAGAAACATATGGAGAGTAGAAAGATAAAGGTGAAGAAGAGAAAGATAAGGTTGATGTGGAGATGTCTACACCTAATGGACAGGTAAATACCGAGCAACAGATAAAAGAAAAAAACATCTCCAAAGCCCTCATCAAGTACATCAAACCAAGCAAAGGAACTTGCTATGGTACTACATACAGGTGCCTCCACTACACTTTCAAAGAAGAAGAGGAAGAAGAAGAAGAGTAAGAAGAAGAAGAGTAAGAAGAAGAAGAGTAAGAAGAAGAAGAATAAGATTCCAATCACCTTGGATGAGATCATTGAAATACCAGACTGTGATCCGAGGACATTGGATCCTGAATCACTTACAAAATATGCAAAACTTTGTAAAAGGAAAGTTATCTAAGATAAGTTTAAAAAGGAAACCAAGGACACACAGGTACTAGAGACAACCAGGGAATACTTCTATAGATTGTACATAATACTAAAATTGAGTAATATTCTCCTATACTTGATCAACTAGCAGTTCTTACCGAAGCCATCACATCATATAATGTGGATACCAAGAAGGAAAAAGAAGAACATGCAGAGGAAAAGTATCAATACAAATTAATAGAGAAAATCAGATAAGAAGTAGCCAAGAACAAGATAAATCTATCTGAACTAATCATTGCATTGGAACCAGTCATTTCAAAAGCTATAACCTTAGTTCAAAAGTTATTCACAATAGAGAAATTCACTAATGGGAATAGTGAGAAGATTGCATAGATAGATGTAGATCTAAATGCTAGTACACAAGGTCTTACAACCAATGACAATGCAATCAAGTTGCATTATGACAAGATTATGGAAGCTAAAAGGTTGAGACTTGAGATTTTAGAGGCAGAATCAAAATTCAGAGATGAGGTAACCAAGATTCAAGCTCCACTTCTACCAAATCTCACACTACTGCAACAACATATGACATCGGCTAGATAATTGATTTCCACCCCAGAAATGTCTGTGACAGAAAGAATCTATGATATGAATGCAAGAATAACATTAGAGCACATGGCCCTAGAACACCTTAAGGAAAAGTGGGAGAAAATGATGAAAGACATGAAAAACTCCCATTCCCACATCTTTGAAAATTTGTAAGTATTACACCTTTATCCATATTATCAAAAAAGGGGGAAATAATATGTGACAAAGAGAGAAATAATAAAGGGGGAAGCGATAAGGTAAAAAGGGGAAAATAACGAAAGGAGGAAATATATGTATAAAGGAAAGAATATATACATGTACATATACTATACCAAAGCATACACATAGGGGGAGTCATATTGACAAAGTGATCACATGGTGTATCTAATAAACATTTTTGGTTTGCACATATGAGTTTTTAATACTATTGTCAAAAGGGGAGATTGATGATCATATTTTTCCCACTAGTATATAAGGGAAATAATTTTTGAACCATCAGTATATGATCACAAAAAGATGGGTTTGTAGTGCAACCCAACACAATAGTTGACAAAGGAACCTGATAGACAGATCACTGTGTAAACCCACAACATAATTCATAGAGGAACCTGACAGAAATTTATATTGTAACCTGACAGATCAAGTCAAAAGACAATCTACAGATAAACCCGAGAGGAAACTCTATAGAGAAACCTGATAGGTAGACTAAAGAGCAACCCGAGCACCAGTCTACTGAGAGACAGTTTTATTCCAAGAAATGTGGATCTGAATTACATGTCAAACAAAATACTTAAGTTTTATATTTAGCTTAAAGCTTATCTTTAAATCCATTTCTTGAGGGAAAACTAAAGTAATTTTAATTTTTTTAATCAGTCTAACTGATTGAAAACATTCAAACTAGGATATCAAGGTCATGTTGTAAACCTTTGATCATAGAGTTATCATTGTAAAGTGTGAAACTTATTTAGGTAAAATTCATTGTATAAATAGATGTGTAATAAATCATAACAAGATGATGTGATGATGATTGTAGCTGAGGAGCACATCTATGGATCAGAGACAAAGTTTTATGTAGAGGGAAAACAAAATATGGAATTAGTTATAAAGAACAAGATCCAAGGCTACCAAGCAGAACAAAGGTACTGATCAATCACTATAGGTGATAGATCATATTGTAAACTTTAAAGGATCTATACTCATAAATTCTAGATTGCATTATATCAGGTCAATTAGTATTTTTGACCACATTGTAACAACTGTAGAAAATAGAAGAAATCCTTTGAGAAGGTGGATTTAACAATCTTTTTGTAAATCTCTTAACCGAGTGCACACTAAATAGTGTTGCTAAAGCTCTTAACAGAGTAGACCTTAACCATTATGAATGTGTTACTCCTAGCAAGGTAAGATCATCAGAATTGATCAAACTTGTAAGCCTTAATTGGCCCCTTCCATTCTAAAGATAGTGAAGTTTTGTGGGTTTCATCCCCACCATAGTTTTTACCTTCTAACAAGGGTTTTGTGTGTTACTAAATCTTGTGTCACATGTCATTACATTTCATGAAGGTTTCTATGAATGTTTACATGCAAATTAAGTTTAGGAATTGTTGTTACATGCATATGTAATAAAGATAGAATAGCACATATGGTCGGTAATGCAAGGAATTGATTACTAAAGGATTAAGGTTAATTGATAAAAAGGTTTAAAGGGTACTAATTCACCCTTCCCCTCTCATTACACACCATTCCATTATTCCAATAGATCAATGCCATCATATCACCATGGTGTGTATTTTTGTCTATAAATGTGTATCCTAGGGATGGAGAAGTGTCACTTATACCCTATTCGGGATTTAGCATGCCGCAAACCAAAAAAGGTTGAAATAAAAAAAATGCATAACTATAGTACAAGGGAGGTCGTGTGTATTCCCACCTTCTTATGATGGCTACATAGTAGACATTATAAGGAAGATAATTAAGGATACCCACTTTTATCAAAAGGAGAGACCCTTTAAAGAAACAATGTATGTCACATTCTTAACGAAAAACATTTACGCTTACAAGATAAGAACATAGATAATCATGAAAGGATATATCATTTATGAGAAGAGGATCCTTGAAAGGAAGAGATATTGTTTACAAGACATCTACCTTCAAGAGGATTTCCTAAAAAAAGATAACATCTCTGAGACAAAGATGGAGAAGAGAATAAGAATGCAACTTTTTAGCCCATGTTTTGCAGGTGAAAGAAGGATTCTTGAAAAATGATGATAAAATTTGAATCACATAGTAAGGGATGATTTTTATGATGAACATAGTTTTTAAAAATAAGGAAGAGGTGATGATCAAGAACATACACCTCTTTGTTTAAGTGGTGTAGAGAACCCATGGGGTTTCATTTGATGTAATAAGGTTAGATCCTTAGGATCAAACCAATGATGTTTGTTTGGTCCATTTTTTGTAAGGCTAAGGTTCCCAATGGTATTTTATAAGCATTGGGTCTCCTTAGACCTGTTGGTGTTTAAAACTGTTACGCTATGAAAAGCCACCAATATATCTTAAGATTGATATTAGAAATGGTTAGCTCCAAGTGTGAAAGCTCTATAAGATAACTGGACCAACTATAGGGATAAGACTTCCCTCTGCACTTTTGTCTCTACAAAACCAAGGCGGGTACACCTAATCCTAAAAAAAATTATTCTTTATAATACTTATACTATGGACTTTAACAAAAAATAAAGGGTAAGAAAGTATGAAATGTTAACAACTCATTCAGTGTCTCTTCACTACCATGCAAGACATACAACCAACAACCATAGAAAGTAAAAGGGACTGAAATGGTATTGATGTATTTGATAGGGAAAATATAGCCAAACTTATTCAGATATATATCAATATAGAAGATACTAATTACTGATCAATGATTTATCCATTGGGCAATGTTTTTAGTTCAAATACAGGACAAAGAAAAATAACTATTGTCAAGGACTCAAAACCATAAATACAAGTAAATCAGATCAAACACATCTTATAAGATCCATTTATAGACAAATCCAAAGAACTTATGTCATATCCAAAGCATTATTTGATTTGATCCTAGATCAAAACTAAGGACTAATGACATACACATAGATAAATTCCATGCAATGAATAAGAAGATTCACAACTCAACAGGTAAGCACCGAGGAGAGACTTAAATCTAAAATACTATATTAAGTGCAAAGAATCCAGCTTCAATTCCAAAATGTTTTAAAACAACGCCACTTCAATAAAAGAAAAAGACCTGCAAATTTCTATTCTATGATAATTTTCTCTAGATATACATTTGGTATACTCACTAGAAACAGTAAAGAATTCTATGCCTTATGTCACTTGCCCAATTTTTTTCTGAGCCTCTACTAAATGATCTTGGAAGTTCTTTTATAGGCCAAGCACTAAAAAAAGATTTAAATAATTTAGTGTTAGGACTCAATTAAAACACTACATGATAGAAGAATTTAATTCATCTCAACAAGTAAACAACTTCATCATTAGCAAGTTGAAACATTCCTATGATTCAGTCCAATGATAAATCTGATTTAGTCGCCATCCACATGGGAAAATACATAATTCAACCCTGTTAAATGAATAATAGATGGAATTTTTAGTCTGCATTAATTATCTCACAAATAATTTTCCTTTCTAGGACTATAGAAAGCCAACTATCTTCTCTTGAGAAGCTCAAGATACTAAAAAAATATTTGATCTGCACTTATACAATTCTAGAAAAGACACCTCATTGATGGTGAAGACAAATAAAAATGATTAAGGATTAAAAATTATAAACAAGTCAATTAGAAACCCTAAAAAGATAATCTCTTTATAAATGCATTCATAATCATGAGACTCTTCTTCATTCAACATCCAATAGTTTTTCTGATCAAACCTAGAAGATCAAATTGTTTCATTAAATTCTCTGCTTCTAAAATGACACCTTTCACCTCTTAAAAACCCTAAGAAACAAAATTTTAAATTTAAAAAGTGGTTAAAATGGTCACAAGCGGCACAAAAATTAGAATCAACAGCCTAGATTTGAACCTTTTCTATCTTTAAAACATGCTCTTAGATCCTCTAAGTTACCTAGGCACTTCAGATCAGATTTGGCCAGGTGTCACATAGACGCAATGACTTGAAGACTATCTAACAAGTATCTCTATTTTAAGGCTTTGTGCTGATCATTAGATCTTTTCAAAACTAAAATAATTTTACCTTTGTTTACTTCTCGCCAGGACCCATCATTTATCCATGTGCCACGTAGGTGCAATGCCCCGAACATTATCTAATGGTCATATTCACTTTGAGTCTTTATTCCCACCATAATATCAATACCGACATGACTACACATTAAATTTATCTTTGCATTTGTAACTACAGGTCCCAAAAAATTGTTAAGGACATGTGGCTAGAAAGTGTAATGCCTCAAAGGGTATCTTTTGTGCATCTTCTTTATAAGGTAAAGAACTGACCAATAGGTCTTATTTAACTTGATTATGGATTACCTAACCACCACTTTTCTAACCATAGGTTCCACATCCCTAATAGGACCCGTGTTATACAAGCGAAATGCCTTAATGACTAATCACCTTACATCTCTGGCCTGAGGAAATACGCCAGCCACACAATCAGATTTAACATGAAATCCTTCTACTTTAATCTCAATGCTAAGCCAGACCCACTAGAAAATGTGGTGAAAGGATTCAATGCCTTGATGATTAATCTGACTGCATCTTTACTTCAAGGCTTTACGCTCACCGTAAAATCTTCTAATACTTAACCATTTGTTAACTGATTTCAAATGGGCCCCAAATTTGATAACTTCCACATGTCAAGATGGAACAATGCCTTGAATAGTATCATCACCACATCTTGAGGTTAAGGTAAAGCTCCAATCACTGGATGAAAATAAAATTTATCGGCCTTTAAGTTCATTACCTTGTCACTGATCCGGCCCTGCCAAGGACACATGGAGACCAGGCGCAATGCCTTAAACACTAACTGTCATTCATCTTTCACCTAAGTAAAAGTACTAGCTAGAAGATCTTAACAAACATGTTGCCTCTTTAACTTCTTTGAAACCATGGGACCCAATGATCAGATCATGCCAAGTGTTGAACATGTGTGCAATAGATTAATAGTTGACTACCTTCATCTTTGTGTTTGAGGTTTAGCGCTGACTGCCAGATCAAACTCACAACTGTACCTATTCTCTTAAATTTCCTTTAACTTTGAGTAGCTCAATTCCATTTATCTCCAAGTTTCTGAATACATTACTTAACTCTAGTCACATATGGAGATATAACGCACACCACACAATCTCAAAACATCAACGGTCCTCGCCAGATCTTTGAAAGAAAGAAAGAATTTTAATTTTATCTAGTGATTCAATGCTAGGCATAGATCATTATCCTTATCAACAGTCCAGATCTTATCTCTTCAAACTTCACTTAAGTTTGAGTTACCTCGACTTGAATCTGATCAAATCTAGAAGTTCAGTGACTAACACTATCTCTAAGTTGCTGAAATAAATCCTTGACCCAGAGTTTATCTGGAGATAACACACACACCATAGGATAAAAAAATCCATCCATGGTCCATGCTAGATCTATGAAAGAACTCTTTACCTTGACTTTGATCTAGTGATCTAGTGCCAACCTTATGATTAAAACAAGATCAATGTACAACACATGATCTCGCAATCTTAAAAGCATAATCCTTCCTATTTGTAGATTAAGAGATCAAGGCTATGCCAAGTCCCCAGATAAAAAGGGAATATTCTTTGGCTAAGCATAGTACAAAGAATCTCAGGACTTAGGAGAGACAAAATGTTAAAATGACCCTGCTAGGAAACATGACTTAGGGAAATAAAAAGGCCCCGCCAAGACATCACACATGACTGAAGGCTTAAAGATTTAATTTACAAAAATTAACTTCAAATTATAACTAGTCTTGAGGGTTTTAGGGTTTTAGCACAAAAATGACTGGACAATACTTAGGGTTTTAGGACAGAGACCAAAAAAATTTTTAGAGACATCGAAAGAAAGCTTGGAACCATGAAAATTTTTGACAAGTGCTAACAGTGGCTCTAATTGGGGATGCATGTCTCTTCCAGGCATAACAAGATTCCATAATTCTGAGTTGGGAAGACCACCTAAAGGAAAATAAACTAACCTAAAACAAACAAAATCAAGGAATATATATACAAAAATTATTTACAACTGATTGATCATGGATTCAAAGAACATCAAGAGAAATAGAACTTTAGGAACAGTCCATGAGCTGACAATTCCCTAAAATTTCTAGTTAATTCCTTTAACATATGAGAATCAGAGCCCCATTTATTGTCAATGATATATGGTCCTAACCAGATAGGATCAAACTTGCTATATTTTCCTTTATCCTCCAATCTAGCATTCCAGATTAAGACCAAATAATTGACCTTAAAACCTCTTACAATGGTCCTTCTATCATACATATCCTTACATTGAAGCTATAACCTAACATTTCTATCGGGTGCTTCCCTTCTTGATTCATCCAACTATATCAAATCATCCATTTTGATCTTCATATCATTATCTAATTCATCATCATATTTTTGGATAAACTTGTACATTTACAACAGGTTATTTTGAGGCAATCTAGCATGTATACAATATACTAAATCAAAGGGTGCACAACCAATGGCTTTCTTAACTATTACAATATACTAAAATTTTTATCAGGCTCTTAATACTGGACTCAACTTGTCTGTTCCCTTGTGACCACCATAAAATTAGTGACAACTTTACTACTAGCCTTTTTGGTGTGAACTGATTTAACCCACTTAGTAAATTAATCCAATGAAATCCATTCCCCATTCTTGAAAAAGTTTCTTCAACTATGACAGGCCCCAAAGATAAGTTCCCACTGAATTTAAGCTTACCTTCAAATTTTTGGCAGGCATCACATTTCTTGACATAACTGTAGGCATCCTTGAAGATAATAGGCCACAAAAAAATAGACCTCATAATTTTGTGTGCAGTAGTCTTACCATATAATGGCCCCCACATGCACCATTATGAATTTGTTCCAACAAGATTTTAGATTTATCGTAGTCCACACATTTGAGAAATGCTCCTTCATTGCTCCTCCACCATAAATGACCTTGTATTATTGAATACTTAATGGCATAAATCTTAACTATTCTCTTTCTATTTTCATCCATTTTAGGAGGAAACATCATTTTGTGTAAATATCCAATGATGTCCTTGTACCATTCACAATAATCCATATCACAAATATAAGGCCTTTTCTCTTCTTCTAACATATTTACCAGATTTGCATCTAAATTTCTCTTAGCCATTAATTTTGCAAGTCCTAGGTCTCTGACTAGTTTTGTGATCTGTATGTCAATATTAAACTCTTGGATTTTGTTTATCCATCTACACCCCCTTCCTAAAACTTCCCGTTGAACTAGAATGTCCTTCACAATAGTACTAGGCACATAAGTAATTATAGTTTCTCCTACCAAATAACATCTAAAGCTTTGACAGATTTAACTAGAGTATATGCTTATTTTTCCATGATGTTAAACTTTAATTCTACTTCTTGTAAAGACTTACTAAAAAAGGAAATGGGTTGTTAAAAACCCTCTGAATTCTTTTGCAACAATACTACAACAACATTATTGTATGAAGCAAAGGAGAAAATTTGCAAAGGCTTGTCATAATTTGGTGTTCTCAAAACACGAGCATCTTTGATAGATTTTTTAATATTTGAAAATGATTTAGATGCTTCTTCATTCCATTCCACCTTGGCTCCTTTCTTCATCATTTTTGAAAAAGGGAGATTAATCTATGAAAAATTTGTAATAAATCTCCCTAAGAAATTTACATTCCCAAAGAAATATTGAATGCCCTCTCCATTCCTTGGTTGAGGGACTTTATCAATAGTAGCAACCCTTTCAGGGTCAATTCCTACTATATCTTTAGATATAATATGTCCTAAGATTTTTCCCTCTATGACTCCAAAAGCACATTTCTTTGGATTGAAAGAAACCCCATATTCCAAAGCTCTAACAAAACTCCTTTAAAGATGATGATAGGGTTGATCTTCTTTTGCTGAATAAGTTGTCAAATCATCTTGATAAACAACCAAAAATTTATTTATGAAATATACAAATTCCACATCCATGGCCCTCTGAAAAGTTGCCCCAGCATTTTTTAAGCAAAAATACATTCTCACATATACATAAGTACCCCATGGTGTGGTGAATTTAGTCTTAAATTGTCTAGAATCCTTCACCATTACTTGGTTATATCCCGAGAACCCATCCATCATAGAAATTAATTCAGACCCAGTGACTCTTTTTAACATGGCTTCCATATTTGGAAAACCATAATTATCCTTTAATGAATTTAAATTCAAATTTCTAAAATCTACACAAAGTCTGATATCACCATTTTTCTTTCTCACTAGTACCAAATTTGGTACCCATGTAGAATTTCTGATGATTTTGATAATCCCAACATCTCTCATCTTATTTAATTCTTCTTGCATTTTTGGTGCCAGGGTAGGATTGATAGGTCTCAAATTTTGTCTGAAAGGCTGGTCCCCTCCTTTAAAGGAATCTCATGTTGAAACAAATATTCTCTATAGGCCTTCAAATCATCATAGAACCATGCAAAAACATACTTATACTTTCTGAGAAGATCAACTAACAACATATTGAGTTTAGGAGACAAGTTTTTACCAATATATACATTCTTATAGCTTATGAACTACATCTGATTGTATGTTTGAAGTCATTTTTTTATCATAAACTGAGTTGCAGATGTGGTGATAGATATTATCAGTTAATTTATCGTCATTGATGTCAACTTATTTGAGTATCTTATGGTTCAAAACATTTGTTATGGATTGGAGAACTGGAACAAAAAAAATTTATGTGGTAGGTAAATGAAGAGTTTTGTATACACTGAGAGATATTGAAAACCAAGTAAAACACAGTGTATATGGATCACAGTGATAACCAAGCAAGGGATCACCGATACAAGGTATTGAACAAGAAATTTAGTCAACCTGAGGCCGACTTGAATGTTGAGCTGGCAATTGATGATTTTGAGGTAAACGATAAAGTTTGTTATTTTGGTCAAATGGTTATGAAAATTCAATAAACATATGACAAAAAAGATTGAAACATGTTTTTAACTCAACTATTGAGGATGGTTTGAGCGGGAAAATCAATGATGATGATTAAACAACAAAATATGAAGGATGGAAATTAAATGAGATATGATGTCTATAGAAGAGACAAGAGATTCATTATGAACATATACATGATGCTATGATGGGCACATGAAAATCTTATGCATGATTGATCAAAATGGTTAAAGACATAACCGAGTGTTTTCTACAAACATCACCGAGAAAACAGAGAAAAGAGTATTATCAAGTAGAAAATGTATGAAGTATGAGATGAATTGAAGTGAACAAATTGATTAGAGGTATTATGTACTTAGCATAGATCTGAAAATATGAAAAATAGAGTTGTATTTGAATTAGATCATTACTTTATTAGTTTCACCATTGTTATAAATAAATCTCTTAATCGAGTAGGAAATTGAAAGTCTTTAATATGACATTCTAATGAATGTTGAGTGTTTTCTTGTTGAACCCATAGTGAATGCATGGTCAAGAAAGAACTGTTAGTTTTAAATCCTCTAACTAGGTCACATTTAACAGTGTGCATTGTAACCTTTAATAGGGTTGGCTCTTCACTAACCTCACTTTAGAAGAGTGAAAATATTTTGGGTTATCGGTCCCAGGTGGTTTTTCCCTCAGGAGGGTTTCCACATTAAAAATCAATGTGTCAATGTGCATGAATGTTGTGGATTGTTATTTTACTTTACACTTTACTTTATTGACCTAGATTGGTAATCACAGTATTAATTTACTAATACTCGGTAAACACTATTTGAATAAAGTTTGAGATTATAGAATACATTTCAATGAGTTGAATTATATGTTTGACTTTGTTTTTATATACATCTGGAGGAATTAGGGACTATAATAATTGGGAGCTAACTGATAATAACTGATTCACCCCCCCCCCCCNTTCCCCCCCCCCCCCCGTCCCCCCCCCCAACTATTAGTTATTCTAACAATTGGTATCAGAGCATACAGTGCTTAGAGGAAAGTTTTGAAGTACTTAAGCTAAAGATCACAAGATGTATAAGAGAGATGAACCTAAGATGAACAAGAATAACTTACCGATATGGAAAAGTAGAATGAGAATATACCTATCAAGGATTGGAGACAATATTGCAGAATATCTGGATAATGAATTCATTCTACCTACTGGACCCTTAACTATTAATCAGATGAAAGAAAAATGTGAACACAACCTTATCATGGTGGAGATTGCTTCTTCACTTACTGATGCAAAATTTGAAGACATCAAGACATGTACAACTACCAAGTAGATGTGGGACTAACTTATAATAGTTTATGGAGGAGATGTAAATGTACTGAGAGCCAAAGCTGAAAGTCTTTGAGGAAATTTTGATAATATGAGAATGAAGGAAGGAGAGAACATAACATAGTACACTACCCAACATAAGGAAGTTGTGAATGCTATTCAAGGATCTAGTGGAACTATTGATGAAGACACTATTGTGAGTAAGATTCTTAGAACTCTATTGCCTATTTATTCTATAAGAGTCTCTATAATACATGAAAAAAGAGCAACACCTGGAAATAATATTACTATTAATATTCTTGTTGGAAGATTGATTTCTTTTGAGCTGAATAGTTTTAACAATAGTATTGTACCATCTATCGAATCCTCATTTATGTCTACTTTGAAAATTGGTAAATCTAGTAGAAAACACATAATCGGAAATAACAGTGACACAGATAGTGATGACAAGAAACTTGATGAACTTGAAGCTTTAATGTTTATAATATTTCATAGAGGTAAAGGAAGATATAAAGGTAAACTACCTTAGATATGTTTTAACTGTAAAGAGATTGGCCATTTTGCTATAAGATGCCTTAACAAAAATATTGATGATAGAAATAACACATCTAATGACAGAAAGGATAATTGAGACTGTAGAAGCAATTAAAAGTATGATAGAAGAGATAACCAAGATTACAAAGATAAAGGAAAGAAGGATTGTTACATTGATAAAGATAAAGATAATGACAGTGGTTCTTATAGTGATGAAGATATTGAGACAATGTTGTTAGTAATAACTGAGAGGGGGGGTGGGTGAATCAGTGGCCTCAAAAATTTATCCTTAAAACATTAACCACCAATCAAATAAACCTCAGATTATTAAGTCCCTACAAGATGCATGCCATGAAATACTTATAATGAATAACTATCTATCGGTTTTCCTTGTCTGTCCTTATTCTCCTTGATTACCGATAAGTAGTATAACTATTTACCAAAACTCAGTAAATAAGCAGAGTATACCGATCAACCCAGTGTTAACTATGTCAGATACAAAACAATAAAGAAATGAATCATATACACATAACACATGAATTTTTACATGAAAACCCTGTTAAGGAAAAAACCACTGGGATTGGTACCCCAAATTTTCACTCTTCTGAAGTGAGACCTATTAGGAGCCAACCCCGTTAAAGGTTACAAACAAAGTATTAAGTGCGACCTTGTTAGATGATTTTATACATAGAGTTTCTCACTTAGTATCAGGCATCTATTGCTACCATCCTTGAATCAGCCTCCTTCTTAGACTAGCAATAGGTATCAGCCACAAAGCCAATGCTACTTTCATGAATCAACCTTTTGGCACTCCTTGGGATGTACCTCAATATATAGAAGACTGTTAGGTCCTACTTTGTTAAGAGACTTGATGCTTCAATGGTTAAACTAAAACACTATGACCTATTTCTAATGCAACTTTGAATTATAGATTTTTAGATCTATTTAAGTACATTACCTCTCTGATCAATGTATCAATTCAATTCTTTGTGCTCCACACTTTCTCCTTTGTGATGTTGTGCTTCACTATTTGTTGGTGTCTGTAGAATTCTTTAGCTCTCCTTCAGCTTGATTGATCAAGTTTGTATGAAGTTCTTCTTCATTAGTTTCTCTTTAGCATCCTCTTTTTATTCACTCCCCTTAATCCCTTTTTTGTGAATGTGATATTACAAAAATGAATTAAGCTTGTCTCTTATATAGACATGATATTCACTATTTCTTGATTCTTGATTCTTGGTGTGAAAAACAATCCAGCCAATTTGATTAAAAGCATAACTCCTGATTTATCTCATAGTTATATTCTTGCCAACTGTACAAATCTTCTTTAAATCAATGACTTAACTCTGGTTGAATAAAACAAAGAAAACAACCAGTTAATTTTATATTTTAGCTCTTACTAGCTAGATATTTTGTCATTTTCTGAACTCTCTATTTCGTCGGTCAATTCTTTAGTTAGTTTTCACTGACAACTGATAGTTCTATCTGCATGACTCCATTTAGCTTCAGGATCTCTATCCATTGGGCATCATTAGATTTTTACTTGTCAGGCAACTATGTTTTCAGCTTGTTTGGCATCCTATGGTTTTGCTTCATCGGGCAACATTGTCTTCTACTTGTCGGGCATCACTATGACTTTTCTTCTTTTCCTTAACTGATGGTGTGCACTTCATTGGTGTTGTCTGTGACTTAGTCAATACTTGAATTTTATGCATTGTTGAAAGCATAACCTTTGTTCTATTGATGCTTTGAAGTCTTTAGCATTATGTACATGACCATACAGGTGATATCAAGTTTACATCAATGACAATAAAAACCACTCAGTGATTTAATGCCTTGCATTATCTTTAAATTAACATTATCAAACATTCAATCAGTTACATGTCATCAATCTCTCCCTTTGGCATTGATGGAAAGATACTATACTATCACACTATACTATTTCTAATACAATATGAAATACAATAGTTTGAGATTCATCAAACTACCAATCTTTTGTTTGATAACTGATAAATGTATGATCTCTGGTAAGCTCTATTTAAGCTTAGATTTGATGCTTTGCAACTCTTTGTTTTCTCATATGTTGAGTCCTCTTCTTGTGTCAATTTCTCTCTTTTGATGTCTTTTTCTCTTGTCAGCAACTCTCCCTTTGTATAATCATCTTTCATACAATTTTCTCTCCCTTAGGATATAATCTCTCCCTATTGGAGTAATCTAATAATGGATAATCTTTCTCCCTTTTTTCAGAAGAATTTTATAATATGGATAATCTATCTCCCTTTGATAGTAATTCCAAACAAACATTTTACAAATATCTGACATTCATGTCAAGAAATCATTTTTCTCCTATCCATAATATATTCCTTGAATTTCCCTTATCCATCAGCAATACAACAATATGTTCTGGTGCTTGGTTCTGGTATATACGTATCTGTATATAGATGTATCTTTGAAGTTCATCTTTTTGCTTGCATCAACATGAATAATATTTGATAATATGTAGCGTGATGCAGCCTTTAGTCATATTACTGACTGGCAGACAAAGGTTTGACCTCTAGTCTCTTTCTCAAGTACTCAAATGTATCCTTGGGTAGTGGCTTGGTGAAGATATTAGCTAGTTGTTCTTTTGTTTGCACATACTCTGGTATCACCTCCTTTTCTTGAACTTGTTCTCTCAAATAATGATACTTGATGGAAATGTGTTTAGTCTTGGAATGCATGATTGGATTCTTGGAAATTTTTATTGCACTGGTATTATCACAATAAAAAATTATTGGTTCTAAGATCTCCATATTCATACCTTCCAGTAACTATTTGATCCATGCAATATTTGAGTAGTTTGTAGCAGCAACAACATATTCTACTTCTATAGTTGACTAGGAGGTGCATCCTTGCTTCTTGCTAATCCATGTGACAAGTCCGTCACCCATAAAGAATGTTCCTCTAGTTGTACTCTTTTGGTCATCAATATTTCCAGCCCAATCAACGTTGGTAAACACCTTAAGTTCAAATTTTCCTTCTCTTCTATACCATAAGCCAAATTCCTCAGTGTTCTTCAAATATCATAGAATTTTTTTCACAGCAGTCATATGTGATTCCCTGGGGTTAGCAAAAAATCTAGCAACAATTCCTATTGCGTGTGCAATATCTGGACTAGTGTGTACAACATACATGAGTTTTCCAATCATTGATATGTACAAATTCTGATTTAACTTTGTTGTCTTGTCCTCCTTTGTTAAATTACATCTAGTAGCCATCGGTGTTCCAACTAGTTTGCAATCTTCCATCTTGAATATTTTCAAGACCTCTTTGATGTATTTGGACTGTGTAATGAAAATACCTTCAGTTTGTTGAATGATCTGTAGACCAAGAAATAACTTGATCTCCCCAAACATAGACATCACAAACTCTTTTCTCATCTCATTAGAAAATTATTTGCATAGCATATCATTTCCTCCAAATATGATGTCATCAACAAATATTTTAGCAATCAAAGTGTTAGCATCAATATCTTCCTTCGAATAAAGATTATTGTTTTCACTAGTTCTTACAAATCCAATACTTATAAGATAGGAATGAATTCATTCATAACAGGCTCTAGGAGCTTTTTTTAATCCATACAAGGCTTTGTGAAGTCTACACACCATGTTTCTCTTGTTTGGATTGACAAACCCTTGTGGTTACTCAATGTATACCCCTTCTTCAAGTATTCCATTTAGGAATGCTGACTTGACATCCATTTGATATACTTTGAATCCTTTGAATGCAGCATAAGAAAGAAATATTCTTAATCCTTCTAGCCTAGCAATGGGTGCAAAGGTCTCTCCATAGTCTATACCTTCTTCTTGTGCATACCCCTTGCATACTAGTCTTGCTTTGTTCCTTGTGACTTCTCCATTCTCGTTCAGCTTATTCCTGAATATCCATTTTGTATCAATGACATTCTTTTCATCTGGTCTTGGCACAAGTGACCATGTCTTGTTCCTCTCAATATTTTCAATCTCATCATTTATAGCACTTATCAATTCCTCATTATCTAGTGCAACATTGACAAATTTTGGCTCAAACTCAAAAATTAAACAATTTAAGGTTAAAGACATACTTCTTGTTCTCTTACTAGCCTTTTTATCTCCTATGATATGGATCTCTGGATGGTTCCTTCTTACATATCTTGCAAGTATAGGTACAACTCTTTGTGTACCATCTTGATCATTATTTTGATCTTCGTTCTATTCTTCATCACCTTGCACATTATTCTGATTATTATCCTGACCTTTGGTAACAACAGTTTGACCGTCAGTTGCAACATTTTTTTATTATGGAATTAAGCATTGTTTCTCAGGTAGAGGTTTGAGTTCTTTAGAGTATACAAAGTTGTTGTAGTCCTCTAGTTCTTTTGTGCTTTCCAACTCATTTTTTCTGCAAATTCATCTATCTTTACATTTGCGCTTTCAACAATTTTGTTAGAAGCCTTGATGAGACATTTATAAGCTTTTCTCTTGGTGGAATACCCTAGAAAAATACCTTCATCACTCTTGGCATTAAGCTTTCCATTTCTATGATCCTTTAAGACATAACATTGACTACCAAAGATTTTGAAGTAACTTACATTGGGTGTTTTACCATACCATAGCTCATAAGGTGTCTTCTTTGTGTCCTTCTTCAATTGTACTTTGTTAAGTGTGTAGATAGCATTACTGACAGCTTCCCTCTAGAAGATTTGGGTGATGCCTTTCTCTATCATCAGTGTCCTAGCACAATCAACTATTGATCTATTCCTTCTCTCAACAATCCCATTTTGTTGTGGTGTTCTTGGTGCATAAACCAGTATTTTTATACCATGTTCAATACAGAAATTAGTGAATTCATTTGATATAAATTCTCCTCCTCTATCTGATCTCAAACATTTCTGATCCTTACCACTTTTTTTTTCTCTACCATAGCTTTATACTATTTAAACATCTTGAATGCTTCAGATTTATCTTTAAGAAACATGACTATCATCATTCTAGAGTAATCATCAAAAAAGAGAATAAAATATCAATCTCCATAATAACTCTTTGCCCTCATTGGTCCACATAAATTAGTATGGACTAATTCTAGAATGTCATCAGATGTATGGGTTTTACTTTTGAAACTAGACTTAGTCATTTTACCTTTTTGACAATTCTTGCACATGATGTTATCTAGCTTTGTCATCGTTGGTAAGCATCTTACATTTCTCCTTATGCTTATTTTAATTATGTTGTCAAAATTTACATGACACAATATTTTGTGCCACAACCATATGTCTTCATTTCTGGTCATTAAGCAAGTGGTGTTAGTATCATTCAGATAGAATAAGTTACCTTTAGTCTATTCACCAATACCAATCAGTATTCCTGATTCATTGAAGATCTTTGCCTTCGTATTTTCAAATTCTACTCTATGTCCTAAATTATTTAGCTAAGAAACACTCAACAGATTATAATTCAATCCTTTTACCCAATAATAATTTTCATATTTAATCAAGTTATTCAACATTATTGTTCCTTTACCTTCAACTAGACAAGGTGTATCATTACACATTCTTACTGTACCACCATTACAATACTCAAAAGTGTTAAAATTTTCTTTGTCACCGGTCATGTGGTGAGTTTAGCCACTATCTATAATCCAAATGTCGTTCTTTCTAACCTTAGATATGAGTGCATTTTCTACATAACTTTCATCTTCATCTGAATCATCCTTCACAACTACAAATACCATCTCGATGTCTTCATCAGATTTGGTGTCAGTATCTTCATCTTTGCAAGTAGCTAGGTTATGAGCCTTCATGCCTTTGTCCTTGTAGTCTTGGGTATCTCTTCTTTCTGATTTTCGATAACCTCTGTAATCTTTGTTATCACCTCTGTCAGGTTTCTTATCAAAAGATCTTTCATTACTTTTGTCATCTTTTCTTTTATTAGGAAATCTTGCAGCAAAGTGTCCAATCTCTTTACAATTAAAACAGACAAGTGGTAACTTGCCTTGGTATTTACCTTTGCCTCTCTACATTCTTCTTGCCATAAGTGCTTCTATTTCATCTAGATCTTCTTCTTCACTATCTCTTCTAGATGTGTGTCTATGACATGATTTCCTTATTCTCATAGAACACTTAAATGTAGACTCTAAGTTTGGTAAGATACTATTGTCAAAGTTATTCATCTCAAATGAAATTAGTCTACCAATTAAACTATCAAGAGTAACTATATTTTTTGCTACTACTCTCATTTCTTGAATGGAAGAAACTCTAATAGCATATACAAGTAGTAAGGTTCTTAATATTTTACTTACCACTATCTCCTCTTCAAGTGTACTTCCAACTCCTCATATAGCATTGACTACTTCTTTTATTCTTGTGTTATATTGTGTGATGTTTTCTCCTTCTTTCATTCCGAGATCATCAAATTTTCCTCTAAGGATTTCTGCCTTGGCTCTCAGAACATTTGTATCACCTCCATGTACAAGCTTCAGTTTGTCCCACATATTCTTTACAGTTTTGCAATCCTTGACATCTTCAAATTCAGCATCAGAGAGTGAGGAAGAAAGCTCTATAATCATGCATTTGTGTTCATGCTTCTCTCTCAATTGATCTACTATTAATACTCTTGTAAGTAAGACATATTCAGTTCTAGGAATTGAGTAACATCATTACCAATACTTGATAAGTGGAGTCTTATCATGCTTTGCCATGAAACAAAGTTGTCTTTGTTCAACTTGGGTACATCTCATCCATTCATTTTGTGATCTTGACTTAGGTGTTGAAACCTTCCTTTCTAAGCACACAAGCTCTGATACCAATTGTTAGTAATAACTGAGAGGGGGGGGGGTGAATCAGTAGCCTCAAAAATTTATCCTTCAAACATTAACCACCAATAAAATAAACCTCAGATTATTAAGTCCCTCTAAGATGCATGGCATGAAATACTTATAATGAATAACTGTCTATCGGTTTTCCTTGTCTGTCCTTATTCTCCTTGATTACCGATAATCAATATAACTATTTACCAAAACTCAGTAAATAAGCAGAGTATACCTATCAACCCAGTGTTAACTATGTCAGATACAAAACAATAAAGAAATGAATCATACACACATAAAACATGAATTTTTAACATGGAAACCCTGTTAAGGGAAAAACCACTAGGATCGGTACCCCAAATTTTTACTCTTCTGAAGTGAGCCCTATTAGGAACCAACCTAGTTAAAGGTTATAAGCACACTATTAAGTGTGACCTTGTTAGAGGATTTTTTACATAGAGGTTGTCACTTAGTATCAGGCATCTATTTCTACCATCCTTGAATCAGCCTCCTTCTTAGACTGTCAATAGGTATCAGGAAAATCCAATGCTACTTTCATGAATCAACCTTTTTGGCACTCCTTGGGATGAACCTCAATATATAGAAGACTGTTAAGTCCTACTCTGTTAAGAGACTTGATGCTTCAATGGTTAAACTAAAACACTATAACCTATTTCTAATGCAACTTTGAATTATAGATTTTCAGATCTATTTAAGTACATTACCTCTCTAATCAATGTATCAATTCAATTCTTTGTGCTCTACACTTTCTACTCTGTGATTCTATGCTTCACTGTTCATCGATGTCTACAGAATTCTTTAGCTCTATTTCAGCTTAATTGATTAGGACTGTATGAAGTTCTTCTTCATTAGTTTCTCTTTAGCATCCTCTTTTTATTCACTCCCCTTAATCCCCTTTTCGTGAATGTGATGTTACAAAAATGAATTAAGCTTGTCTCTTATATAGACATGATATTCACTATTTCTTGATTCTTGATTCTTGATTCTTGGCATGAAAAACAATCCAGCCAATTTTATTTAAAGAATAACTCTTGATTTATCTCATAGTTATCTTCTTTCCAACTGTACAAATCTTATTTAAATCAATTACTTAACTCTGGTCGAATAAAACAACCAGTTAAGTCTATCGTTTAGCTCTTGCTAGCTAGATATTTTGTCATTTTCTGAACTCTCTATTTCATTGGTTGATTCTTCAGTTAGTTGTTAGTGACAACTAATAGTTCTATTGGCATGACTCTAGTTAGCTTCGGGATTTTTGTCTGTCGAGTATAATTAGTTTTTACTCATCGGGCAACTATGTTTTCAGCTCATCGGGCATCCTATGGTTTTGCTTCATCAGGCAACACTGTCTTCTACTTGTCGGGTATCACTATCACTTTTATTCTTTGTCTTTACCGATGGTGTGAAATATATTAGTGTTGTCTGTCACTTAGTTAATACTTGACTTTTATGCATTGCTGAAAGCATAACCTTTGTTCTATTGATTCTCTGAAGTCTTTGGCATTATGTACATGACCGTACAGATGATATCAAGTTGACATCAATGAAAATACAAACCACTAACTTATTTAATGCCTTGCATTATCTTCAACTTAACATTATCAAACATTCAATTAGTTACATTTCATCAAATGTTTATAGCTTTGAAAGATGATTCAGATGAAGATGAAAGGTATGTAGAAACAAAACTTATCTCTAAATTTAGTAAGCATGACATTTGGGTTATTGATAGTCGTTTTACACATCACATGACTAGAGATAAAGGAAAATTTGAATTTATTGAACATTATGATGGTGGATCTATTAGAATGGGAAATGATACACCATTTCAAGTGAAAGGAAAAGGTACTATTATAATGAATAATCAAATCAAATGTCAGAATCCATATTGGGTAAAAGGACTTAACTATAATTTGTTGAGTGTTTCATAGTTGAATAACATAGGTCACTAAGTTTCACTTGAGAATAGAAAAACTACAATCTATGATGGAACAAGAAAGTTGATCAACACTGGTGAACAATATAAAGGTAACCTATTCTACCTTGACACTGCTAAAACTACTTGTTTATTGGAAAAGAATGAAGATATATGGTTATGACATAAAATAATTTGTGATGTAAATTTTGACAAGATGGTTAAAATAAGTAGGAAAATAAAATTTAGAGGCTTACCGATCTTATCTAAACCATACCATGTAATGTGCAAAAAATGTCAAATGGGAAAGATGTTAAAATTGAGACTCAAGAGTGAGAATATTTCATCTAATCATATTTTGGAGTTAGTTCATATAGGTATATGGACCAATGAGAATAGAGATCTATTATGGGGAATGATACTTTATTGTATTTGTTGATGACTTTTCTAGAATTATGACTATCATGTTCCTAAAGGAAAAATCTAAAGCATTTAACATGTATAAATGATACAAAGTTAAAGTGGAAAAAGAAACTAGTAGAGATCTGAAGTGTTTGAGATTTGATAGAGGAGGTGAATTTATTTCTGATCAGTTCACTAACTGTTGTAATGAGTATGGAATCAAAAGATATGTTTTTGCATCAAGGACACCACAACAAAATGGAATTGCTAAAAGAAAGAATAGATAAATTGTTGATTGTGCCAGAACGCTAATGAGTTAAAAGAGTGTTACAAAAACATAATGGAGAGAAGTAGTAAGAACAACTGTTTACACACTAAACTGAGTACAATTGAAGATAGATTCGAACAAAACACCTTATGATCTATGGTATGGTTATACACCTAATGTGAGCTATTTTAGAATATTTGGTATTTGGTGTTATATTCTGAAAGATGATTGAAATGGTAAATATGATTCAAAAAGTGATGAAGGAATATTTCTTGGACATTCTACTAAGAGTAAAGCTTACAGATATTTGAACAAGACATCTAAGAAAATCATTGAAAGTGCAAATGTCAAAGTTGATGAATTTACTGAGAAAAATGATGAGGACAACATGAAAGAACTAAAAGATTATACTAGATTTGTCTACATGGAAGAACCTGATACTATACCAATGCAGATGCCTAATGTTACTATTGAACAAGGTAATGTCACCAGGCAACAGGTAGCATAGACCAAGAATCAGGAAAATGTTGAAACTAAAGATCATGAACCAAAAGACAATGAGCCTATAGGAGAAGACAATGAAGAAAAAAGAGTTGAACCTGTACTTGCTAAATATGTGAGAAGACATCATCCACAAAATTAGATTATTGGAGATAAAATAGTAGGTATGATGACAAGAAGTAAGTTGATAGATAACACTTGTTTAATTTTTTATTTTGAACCTGAGAATGTTAGAGATGCATTAGAAAATTAATAATGGATTAATTCTATGAATGAGGAAATTGAGAAAATACAAAAAAATAAGGCACATACATTAGTACCAAGACCAAGTGATAAAAATGTCATTGGAACCAAATGGATATTCAGAAACAAATTGAATGAGAATGGGGATGTAACCAAAAATAAAGAAAGATTAGTTTGCAAAGGGTATGCACAAGAAGAAGGAATTGACAATGGAGAAACTTTTGCACCCATTGCTAGACTTGAAGGAGTAAGAATATTACTTGCATACGCTACATATAATAAAGGATTCAAGGTATATCAGATGGATGTTAAGTCTATATTTTTGAATGGAATTCTAGAAGAAGAGGTATACATTGAACAACCTGAATGATTTTTTGATCTTGATCAGAAAAACATGGTATGTAAGTTACACAAAGATTTATATGGATTGAAACAAGCACCGAGAGAATGATATGAAATATTTCATTCTTATCTTATAAGTACTGGATTTATTAGAACAAGTTATAACATCAATTTGTATTTGAAAGGAGGAAATGATGATAAGACCCTTATTGCTAAAATTTTTGTTGATGATATCATATTTGGAGGTAATGATAACCTATGCACTTCATTTTCTGGTGAAGGGAGGAAAGAATTTGAAATGTCAATGTTTGGAGAGATCAATTTTTTTATTGGATTGTGAATTTTACAATAGACTCCAAGTATATATATTGCTCAATCAAAATACATCAAGGAAGTACTAAAGACATTCATAATTGAAGAATGAAAACCTGTCGAAACACCGATGGTGACAAGATGAAAATTTTCAAAAAGAAGACAAGACACTAGAGGTAAATCAAACTTTTTACAGATCTATGACTGGTAAATCAATGTATGTTATACACACAAGACTAGACATAGCACGTGCATTTGAAATAGTTGCAATATTTACTGCTAATCCCAAAGAATCACATATAAATGTTGTAAAAAGAATTTTTAGATATCTGAAGAATATTGAGGATTATGGAATATGGTACAAAAGAGAAGGAAAGTTTGAATTGAAAGTTTATATTGAGGTTGATTAGGCTGGGAACATTGATGATAGAAAGAGAACTACTGGTGGAGCATTCTTTATTGGAGAAATTTTAGTTACTTGGATAAGGAAGAAGAAAGGATTCATATCTTAGTCAAATGCAGAAGCATAGTTTGTTGTTGCTTGTGCAAATTTTTCAAACATAGCATGGATCAAACAACTGTTGAAAGGAATGAATGAAGAGATCACTAACCCAGTGATAATTTACTATGATAATACAACTGTTATAAATATTTTAAAGAATCTTGTGATGCATGCAAAGACAAAGAACATATCTATAAAATATCACTACTTGAGGGAACAAGTATAAGTTAAACAAGTGATATTAGAATATGTACAATCAAAAGACCAACTTGCTGACATATTCACCAAACCCTTATCAAATGATACATTTGAGTACTTGAGAGGTAGACTAGGGGTTCATCCCTTGTCTATTGGTAACTAATTTGAGGATGAGGTTGCATCAACCTACATGAAATCAGAATATGAATCATGTTGATGCAAAGCTAAACTGGAATGACACAGAGATATCAGTACACTAAAAGGTACTTACTACACTGAACATTCGAGATATTTTATTTGGCTACTAAAGAGCTGTAAATTTATTTTTGGCATTGTTGTCAAAGGGAGAGAAGAATCAATGAAATATCTATCTACTAAAGGGAGAAAAGAGAAAGGGAGAAACCATCTAATCTACAGAGAGATTCATGAATAGAAAAGTCAAAACTGCAGGGAGGTTTGCATGGTGACTTTTATATTCAAGCTAGGGAGAGATACAAAATTGTTGCAGTTGTAGAAACAAAGTTTGGTATTTGTTGTATGGCATTTTATACAATATATTTCATAATTGTGTTGCCATAAAGGACAAAGGGAGAGATTGATGAACTACAACTGATTGTATCTTTGAAGTCATTTGGTGATAATTAATTGAGTTGCAGATGTGATGATAAACATTATCAATTAATGTATTGTCATTGATGTCAACTTATTTGAGTATCATTATGGTTGAAAACCTTTTTTATGGATTGGAGAACTAGAACAAACAAATTTTATGTGGTCAGTAAATGAAGATTTATGTATAACCGAGAGACATTGAACACTGAGTAAAACACAGTGTATACCAAGCATAGTGATAATCGAGAAAGGGATCGCTGACAAAAAGTATTGACCGAGCAATTTAATCAAACCGAGGTCGACTAGAATGCTGAGCTGGAAATTGATGATTTTGAGGTAAAAGATAAAGTTTGTTATTTTGATCAAACAGTTATGAAAATTCAATGAAGATCAAACGATAAAGATTGAAATGTGTTTTTAACACAATTGTCGAGGATGGTTTAAGAGGGAAAATCAACGATGGAGATTAAATAGGAAAATCTAAAGGATGGAAATTAAATGAGATATGATGTCTATATAAGAGACAAGAGATTCATTATGAACATATTGTTGGAATAATAGAATGGTTTTTATGGAGAGGAGAGGGGTGAATCAGTACCCTTAAATTTTTTATCAAGTAACCTTAATCCTTTAGTAATCAATTCCTTGCATTACCGACCATATGTGCTATTCTATCTTTATTTATGCAATAACAATTCATAAACTTAATTAGTATGTAATCATTCATAGAAAAATTCATGAAATGTATTGACACATGACACAAGATTTGGTAACGCAGAAAAGCCCTATTAGAAGGTAAAAAATATGGTGGGGATGAAACCCACAAAACTTCACTATCTGTAGAATGGAAGAGGTTAGTTAAAGCTTACAAGTTTGATCACTTCTGACTATCTTACCCTGTTAGGAGTAAAATATTTAGAATGGTTAAGGTCTACTCTGTTAAGAGATTTAGTAACATTGTTTAGTGTGCACTCGGTTAAGAGGTTTTTAAAAGGATTGTTAAATCTACCTTCTCAAAGGATTTCTTCTATTTGCTACACTTGTTAGAATGTAGTCAAAAATACTTATTGACCTGATATAATTAAATCTAGAATTACTGAGTATAGATCATTTAAAGTTTACAATATGATGTATCACCTATAGTGATTGATCAATAACTTTGTTCTACTCGGTAGTCTTGGATCTTGTTCTTTATAACTGATTCCATCTTTTTTTGTCCTTTTGTATAAAACTATGTCTCTGATCCATAAATATGATCCTCAGTTACAATCATCATCACATCCTTTTGTTATGATTGATTACACATATATTTATACAATGAATTTTACCTAAATAAGTTTCACGCTTTACAATGATAACTCTATGATCAAAGGTTTACAACTTGACCTTGATCTCATAGTTAGCATATTTTCAATCAGTTAGATTGATTAAAAAAATTATAATTAATTTATTTGTCCCTCAAGAAATGAATTAAAAGTTAAGCTTTAAGCTAAATATAAAACTTGAGTGTTTTATCTGAAGTGTAATTCAAATCAAAATTTCTCAAAATAAAACTATCTCTTTGTAGACTGGTTCTTGGGTTGCTCTTTAGTCTACCTATGGGTGTTCATAGTAAACTTGTTTTTTGGGTTCCTCTATTGTCTTCTCTATATGTTTACATTGTTGACTTCTCTATCAAGTTACACTGTAAACTTCTGTCGGGTTCCTCTATCAGATTCCTCTGTACTTAACATTTTTGGTGACCTCTATTAACTATTGTGTTAGGTTCCTCTATAAACCTATCTTTCAATGATCATATACCAAGGGTTCAAAAAATTGTTTCCTCTACATACTAATGGAAAAATATGATCATCAATCTCCCCCTTTGACATTAGTATAAAAAACTGATACGTGCGAAACTAAAATGTTTAGTATATACACCATGTGTTCACCTTATCAGTATGACTCCCCCTATGTGCATGCTAGTATATTATATATACATGTATATACACTTGCCTTTATATGATTTCCCCCTTTTCATCTTATCAATTCTCCCTTTATTATTTCTCTCTTGGTCACATATTATTTCTCCCCTTTTTTATAATAAGGACAAAGGTGTAATACTTACAACTAGTCAAAGATGTGGGAAGGGGAGTTCTGCATGTCTTCTATCATTTTCTCCCATTTTTATTTTAGGTTGTTAAGGGTCATGATCTCCAATCTGATCCTTGCATGCATATCATATACGCTTTCTGTCATAGACATTTTCAAGGTGGAAATGAATTGTCTTGTCAATGTCATATGATATTGCAGTAATGCAAGATTAGGTAGAAGTAAACCCTGAAGCTCCATTACCTCATCTCTAAATTTTTTTCTATCTCTAAAATATCAAGTCTCAACCTTTGAGCTTCCATTATCTTGTCATAATGAAAATTTATTGCATTTTCATTGGTTGTAAGACCTTGTGCACTAGCATTTAGATCTGCATCTACCTGTGCAATCTTCTCACTATTCTCCTTAGTGAATTTCTCTATTGTGCATAGCTTCTAAACTAAGGTTATACCTTCTGAACTAAGGTTATATATTCTGAAATGATTGGTTCAAATTCATGGACTAGTTTAGATAGCTTTACCTTGTTCTCTGCCACTTCTTGGCTAATTTTCTCTGTCAATTTGTATTGATACTTTTTCTCTGCATGTTCTTCTATTGCCTTCTCTGCATCCACATTCTATGATGTGATGGATTTAGTAAGAATGAATAATTGATTAACGATAAAAGCATTTTGCTAAATGTTGGTATCAGGTACAATATGTAGAATTATTTCCTTGGTTGTCTCTAGTACATGTGTGTCCTTTGTCTCCTTTTTAAGCTTGTCTTGGATAGCTTTCCTTTTATAAAGTTCTGCATAATTTGTAAGTGACTCTGGATCCAATGTCCTCAAATCATAGTCTGATATTTCAATGATCTCATCTAGGGTGAATAGATTCTTATTATTTTTCTTCTTATTTGAATGTGTAGTGGAGGCACCTAATTTAAGTACGATAGCAAGTTCCTTTTCTTGGTCTGATGTACTTGATGAAGGCTTTGGGGTGTAGTGCCTTTTATCTACTACTCGGTGTCTACCTTTCAGTTTGGTGTGGACATCTTAACATCAACCTTTTCTTTATCTATAACTTCTCCTTCGGTATCCTTTGGAGTGGCATCACCTTCATTATCTTCTTCACCTTTATCTTTCTGCTCTCCATCTATTTCTTTCTATTCTCCATCTTTTATATTCTATTCATCAGTTTTGTTTTTCATTTCCTCTTCACCCTTATCCTCGGGTATGCTTGCATCATGCTCCAATGTTGTATCTCTTGTTTCTATCATTATATTGATAGCTTGTATCAATTATGGAATTTTTCCTGATATATTAACCTGTGCAACAACCCTTGTTCTGTCCTGTTCCTTGGGCTTCTCAGAGGTAAGATTAACCTCTTCATCTGCCTTTACTTCATCGGCAGGATCTTCAGTTATATCTATTATTGTCACATCTTTGATTGTGACATGTGTTGTCTCCTAATGATTGTAAAATATTAGGTATGTCATCCATTGCTTTGCTTGCTTCTGTTTTCAATTTAACTAAATTGACTTCCTCCTTATCATCTATAAGAATGTGCTTTAGGCTCAGTATTGTAATACCCCAAAATTGGCACCTTACAATTCTAATCAATTTTGGTGCATTTCTTCAAATTATCATCATTGAAGTCCTATTGTACTAGGAAAATTCTCCTTCATAATTGTCTTTAATTGACTTAGTCTCAAATGCAGAAAACCTAAATTTGCATAAATCTTACACCATATTTAATTCCTAAATTTCCAAGATTTAATAGCTAAAAATCCTTATGATTAATTAATTTGATTCTAAAGTCCTAAGTGATTTTAAATTAAATTAATCCCACCCCCTTTAGCTAATACACATCAAGGGAATTAAATATTATTTGGTTATTTGAATGGATTACCCTCAATTAAATTTAATAATTCAAACAATGTGAAAAGCCACCCATGTGGCAATAATTCATTTATTTAATTAAATAATTCCTTCATATTTGTCTCACCTTCCTCCATGAAGATGAATAATCATCTGTTTCTTCTCAAGAAACTCTTCATCCTCTCTTAAGGTTTTCTATATTATGGACCTTCTTTCTTTCATTTGAAAAGAGCAATTTTAGAGTACCAAAACTATAGTGAATTATTGTCTCAATTCTCTCATATTTCCAAGATCTTATTGCATATTTATTGTAATCTCATTTAGCTTAATGGAATTCTTCATTTCAATTTAGTTTGTTTACTTATCAAGTAACTTAATTCTGTTATCTTTTTCAAGTTTCTTAGCTTAAATATACATCTTCATTCCAAGATTATAATTGCATCTCTCATATAGAATAAACTTCATTTTAGTTTTCAAAGATTTAAAATCCTCCATTTTAGCAATGGTCTATGGTTGTTGGCTCTCATTCTGAGAGTAATTAAACACCTTGGCTAAATAGGAGGCAACATGTCAATTTGATCTATATTGTGGGATGACCAATTCATGTTCATCTTCGCAATTCAACAATTGAGCAATGACTATGTTGTGTTGTGGCTGATTTAGAGGTCAACATTTAGACACATACATTTTGGCACCCACCGTGGGGCAGAAAATTGATTTCTGACCTCACTCTCAAAAAATTTCTGATAAAGTTTTGTACTCTATTATACATTTGTACTTTTCTATGTACAAATTGAAGGCGCAATATTTCTGAGCATACCACTCAAAGTTTTGATTTCATTAGCAATATCTCATGTGACAAAGCACTTTCTCACACTAGCTATTGCATTTCCTCATGTGAAGCCTTGTACTTCCTCACGTGAGACTTGGTGACAGTCTCTAGAATTTTACAGTTTCTGCAATTATAATTACTGTTTTCCTGATTATTTTCACATTTTGTTTTTATCTATCTAATTTCTCTAACAAAGTAATAGTGGGCTGTAGGTTTCTTGACGAAGACATAAACTTGCTAATGGTTTGCTTGCAAGAAGGTTGTCGAAGATCAATTTAAAATGTTGTGCTTGTTTATTGCTTTCATCACATAGTATAATTAGGGCCTTGCTCTTGGGAATCTTGATAGAAAAATAGGGGAATGGGCTCTTCATTACATGGAAGCGATGCCCATGGATGAATCCAAGACCCATACAATACTAACATGATGGAGACCTAGGGAAGAAAGGAAAGGTAACAAACCTTTAGCATGTTCACTTGTTAGGGGATTATGCTCTTCTCTCTTTGAGAGAATCAGAAACCCAAAAGATTGTGGATCAGTTGGAGGAGAGTTAGCTCGGTGATGAATATGTCTTGCATTTTTGGGTAAAGTGAAGAGGTAGATAAGTATGCTCTTCTCTCTTTGAGAGAATCAGAAAATCCAACCCTTGAATCTGAGCCAATTTTTGTGTCACCTTTAGAGGGCCTGCCAGAAGTTGAACCTTCGGGAACGACCCAAGTGAGTACACACCTATCACTAGTGATTCCACCTCACTATAATAAAGTATGCTTTGTCGAGTCCAACGACTCCAAAGCCATGGTAAATTCTTTCTCATGATTCTGACTATCATCTTGAGAAAGCCTTGTCTGTTGTACTAAGTGGCGTTGCTCCCAGCCCTGCTTGCGGGGGTGTATGACTTTCAAGTGTTGGTGTGGCTATGAGACACCAGCCCTATATCAGGGACACTAATGGTTATTGTGAACAAAAGCCCACTAAAATATTCCTTAGTTAGTTTCCTACCCAGATCACCTCCGAAAGAAGACATAATCTTTGTGCAGGGAGGGGGAAGAATCTCTCCCCTAGATTCTCAAATAGGTATGCACCTGGACGCTTGAAGTGGTATATGACATTGGCCCCTACTTTAAGGGCAAACTTTGAACATATATTATTTAGTCCTTGGAAACACCAAAAACATGGGCGCCCTCTAGGGGGTGACACAGCTGTGTGAGGTGCAGGCATACACATAAGCTAGTGGGGCAAAATTTTTGTCTTCTGTACCATTTTTTTTTAGGGATAACTAAGTGCTTATTTTGAGTCTTAAACTATAAAATAATGATTAAACATAGACTCCCATGATTCTACCAAGTTGCCTTGTCCTTGGTAGAACTATTTGTGACTACTTCTTGCATCACTATTGCTTGATGAAAATTTTGTGCTTGTTAACGATTGCTTGTCACATTCAAACTGAGATTGCTGATGTGAACTATCATAAAATTTTCCTAAATCTGGAAATTCTATCAGAGAACAGTCTTGACTATGTCTCAAAATCTGAATTTTGTCTCAAAAACTGAGTCGATTTGTCAAAACTTGGAGTTTTCTCGTGCGAGATTTGAGAAACTAAGCATTTCCTCATGTGAGCTTTCATTTTCTTGTGTGCAGTTAAGCATTTCCTCGTGTGAACTAGCATTTTATCATGTGAGTCTGTACCTTGGTGTCCCAAAATAGCAAGCTATTTCCCATTGACTGATGAGTTTTTTTGCCTGATCTAATTTTTGTCTGAGATGTGATTGCCTATTTCCTTGTCATCTACAGTCTGAAACTAATTGTCTTGAGTTGTGAACTGACCAATTCTTGGTCAATCTCATTTTGTCTCTTTGTTCTTTGTACTACCTTTCTGTTCTTTTGTACCCTACGACATGATAGTCACATCTCAGATATTCTAGCCATACTCTGGATGATTCATGCCAGGTGCATTTCACATCTTGGCTATTCTAGCACTATTTCTAGAGACAAAATTATGAGTCAGATCCTAAGTCCTCTCTTGTTTCATCTTTGTCGATGCCTTTTATGACTATAAGCGGCAACATATTTCCCATTTGTGGTTCTGGAATAAGTAAAGGTAGATCTCGTAATCAAGGAAGAGGTCATTCCAAACCTATTGTTCAATCTGATAGTCAAGAGGGATCTTCACATTCCTCCTCTCCATTTAGTATATATCCTAGTCTGAATCAGAAATCGGTGTTCTAGCAGTGCTATAATCCCTTGTTTCAAAGACAACCTGAATTATTGTTTCAAGATCAATAGAACTCACTTCTTCTAGATCAACAAAAATTTGGAAGGTCACTTACTATGGTCAACCCTATAGACAATCCTTGCTACCTTATTGATCCTTTTGAACATACCAATCCTTTTGATCCTATCGATCTTTTTGAACCTATTGATCCTTCCAAACCCATTGACCCCTCTGACCCAATTTATTTGTTTACTCTTATCATCTTTGTCTGTGTTGTCCTTATCCTAAGTTGTGAGAGAAATTTCATCAACCTTGACTCAAGATCAAAGTCTTTGCTTCTCTCTCAGTTGGACATTATCTCCTTTGTCCTTTGGTCTCAAACTTAATCAACACTTTAGATCACTTCAGCACCTGTCAGTCAATCAATCGATTCATCATACCTTCTCTTCAATCTTCTAAGAAAGCACATCAAGACAATCTTATAATGTCTAAAAGCAAAGAAGAGATTCTTAGGGAAAATTTATTAAAACAACTTCAAACTTTGGAATCTGAACTCCAATGATTAAAGAAGGAAAATAATACTTCATTTGATGAATCCTCCTTAAGATTAACTTGTCCTTTTCTATTTGATCATGATTCTCACCTCTCTCCACTTTCTTCCAGCATGGATAAATCTTGGTATGACAATCCCATCTTTGATCAAGAACAATTTTATGACAATCCCAACTTTGATCAAGACCCATTTTATGACCATCCTATCTTTAATCAAGAGCATGTAGAGGAAACTATGATAGAATCATATGAAAGTCTCTTCTATCCAAAAAAGAAGGATATTGCAAGTCAAGAATCATCTAATTATCCTTTAGAGAGAATCTTTGCTCCTTTGGGACAATCATATGAATCTACATTGGAAAAACTTCTTGAGCATAATCTCATCACATTGCCTCAAGCCACATCATATGGATTCAGATTCTTGAGTCCCTTATGTGCATATCATCAAAGCGATAAGCATAAAACTTCATATTACATGGAGTTGAAACATAAAATCCAAGATCTCATAGATGATGGCATAATCAAAGTGGAAAATGCTAACAAATCATCTAGTGAAGATACTAATCTCAAGCATCATCAATATCAGGAATCCATATCTAGCAATGGTTCCCATATCACATCTACTTCCTCCACCATTCCTCCATCTCCTAAAGCTTCATCATTTGTATCAAGGATTGAACCTAATGATGACTATGTCTACCCTCAAGGACTACCTCTAAAAGAGATCCAAGCTAATCCGCATAAGACTACAAGTCCTTCTCAAGCTTCAAAGATCATAGACCCCAAGCTTCCATGTGCTTCAACACTTATCATGCCTACTCAAAATGATACTCCATTAGCCTTTCAAGAATCCCTCATGCATATCAAAACTCCCACCTCATCCATAGAAGTGGCTCCATGTCAAGAGGAGAATCCAATGTGCGAAGAAAAAAATATCAACAATAATGAAGATCAAGACACCATTCATCCTTATCCAATGGTTGACCAAAGTCACACATCTCAAGAGTCTCATGATGATTTTATTATCCCCTTCCATTTCTTCCCAGAAGAAACTCTTACATCTCCTATATATTATCCATCTCCCAAGCAAGATCAAGATATCATTTCCACCATCTCTAAGGAACTTATTGAAATTCAAGAGCAAAGTACCCTTTGTACACCATCTAAAGATCCTTGTCAAGATCAGAGCATCCCATCATCTCCATGTCATGCTCTTCCATATCCAAAAAACATAATTCCTCTAAATCCCTTGCAGAAAAATACATCCTCTCAAGCTTCATCTACTCCTATCAAAGCTACTCATGCTCCTATTTATATGAAGATGAATTAAAAAGAGAAGAGCCTTGGTCATGTAGCTCACTCTAAAGATGTTGATATCCCTTCCACGCTTTATATCCCTCCATTTAAATGCATGCATCAGCCTTGTCCATCCTCCAAATCCATCCTTGGTCCTTATATCTCAAAGATAAGACTGTCAAACCTCCCATCTATATTGGGTCCTTATGTCCCTCCATCTAACATGCCTATCAATACTAGCTTGTCATCCACTTACCCTATCTCCTATTAAGATCAACAAAGACATACATCCTTGAAATATCCCTATCAACAGATACATATGAACCAGTCATATCAGCCCCATTCATCCACAATTCCTAAGTCTTTTGGAAGTAATTTGGATGTACATCAAAAAAATCAGAAATACAAGAATCCACTTACATATGGAGATCACTATGTACCATCTAATCGACATGTGACTACAAAGAAAAATGAAATATCTAGGAGACCACAAGGGTCCACTAAGAAAATATGGGTTCCTAAATCTATCATGGAAGAATTGCATTCTAAATCTAAGCAAAGATTAAAATCAAAGAAAATATGGGTTCCTAAATCTATTATGGAAGAATTGCATTCTAAATCATCCAAAAGAAAAGGAAAATCAAAAGCTATGTGGATTCAAAAGGATCTTCAAAAAGACTTGGATACAAAAAAAAAATCAAAGGTTATGTGGATTCCCAAGTCTATCTTAAAAGACTTGAACAAAAAAGGAAAAGTTAGAGTTGGCATCCAAGCTTCCAAAGTCTTCCACTTCCACTTCATCTCCATCTAAACATCTTCCATCTTCTAACTCCATCTTGGGTCCTCACAAACCAAGATCCATATCCACTCATCCATCAACGCCTCAAGCTATTCCATCCACTTTTCCTCCATTCATCCACTACCCTTCAATGGGTGTGTCAATGTTGATCTTATCACCATAGCCTATCCAATATCTTGCACCTACCTCTTACCCATCCATCTCATATCCTTCCATCCCTCTTATCTAATCCACCACATAAATCCTTGGCTACCATCTTCCTTATCCTCCATATCATCTTCTCTGCCATCACCCTATCAACATCTTTGAGCATACTTTCAGTGGCCTTAGCCTATTATAGAATATCTTTCAAAGGAGCACTATCCAAAGAGAAAGAATCTTAAGTTCCTCCTTAAATCAAAAAGTACAAAAAAAAGTGCCTTGGTGAAAACCTAGTAAACAGACACCTTGGTAGAAAAAGTAAAGATAAATCAATCCATCCTATGGTGAAAACCACTTCTTGTGGTGCCTTAGATAAGTACCATGATGAAAACCTAGCAAATAAGCATCGTGTGTAGTTCCTCCTACTTGCAATATTCACTTGGGGGCAAGTTCCTTCCATTCAATCTTATCCCATCATATCTTACATCCAGCTAGCTCGTGAACATCCATGTTCCTTCTGATTATCTTGACAAAGTTGAGCCTATCCATGAGCATCATCTATCCTGACATTCATGATCCCTTCCATCAGCCTATTCATTTTCTATCATGCATTATACCCTATCATGGTCTTGCTTATACCAAGCCTATCCTTCCTATCTCTATGCATTCCTATCATAATCTAAAACATGCACTTATACCTCCATCAACCTTTATCCTGATCATAGCTATGTCCTATCTTATGAAATTGACCCCTTGGTGTTGATCAAAATTGAAAAACAAGTTGTTAGAAGTATCTTGAAATGTCCAGTCTTTTGGACCACATACTTCTCATGACATTAAGTCATTACCCTAAATTCTATACAACATCACTCCATGAGCCTACATTTCTATATTATTTTTTCCCAAGCTTGGGTAATCTTAAAGAGACTATCCTTGAGGGTTGCATTCACCCTCTTCATCCATCAATGGCCATCCATCTCATACATCAACTTTCTTATCCATTTGCAATTTCCTACACCTTGCTAGACATTGGGGGCACATCAATGTGATCTTGCTTGAAATCGATAATCTAAAAAAGACTAAAAAAATTACAAAATCTCTAAAAATCCTAAAAATTGTAAAATGTCCTGAAAAAAATGATCATCTTAGTGAAAACCTAGTAAATAGGCAGTGCCTGTATCTCAAAAAAAACATATATTCAAAAAATACAAAAAAATACAAAAATACAAAAATACAAAAAATTAAAAAAATTAAAAATACAAAAAAAAAAAAAAAAAAAGAGAAAAATGTGCCATTGATGAAAACCTGGTAAACAAGCGTCATGGTAGCAAAAATAGAATTTCTGCCAAGATGGTGAAAACCTAGTAAACAGGTGCCTCTTGTTCCGCAATGCTCTATATATCTCTTGCAATTTGCTCTCCTGCTTTCCTGCTTTAGTTTGCTCACTCATGCATTCGCTCTCAGTTATTTTCGATATTTTTCTCGACTTCACATGGATTGAAACTGGCCACACTCGGGGGCATCTTCCTGGTCTAGGGGACATTTTCCTATCTTTTGGAGTCTCTCTCCTTTTTGCATCAGTCATTAGTGATTCTCACTACGTCTGCCTACTATCACTGTACTATTGAGATTTCTCACATCAACTCACTATTTGCATATTTGACATCAATTTGTTATAGTTAGAGTTATACCCAAATGCTCTATCTATCAATATTCAGTCTTTGCATGCTTTTCTTTATTTTGTACATAGATTTCAGTCTCTTTCATGACACTTTGGGTCTTTTCAAGATCCCACCTAACTTGACACGACCCCAGCATCATAACTTAGGGACAATCTACTCAGATTCATCCTCTCTATACAAGTCAAGTCAGTCATCAACGTTCATTATTTGGGGGCATGGCTCACCACTTTGATCACATCTTCAGTTTACATTCGAGTCAATAATCTTGTTAGTTCTAAAGGACAACTATCTACTGGCACAAACTGGTGTTTCTCAACACCCCAATCAAACAGTGTTTTTCAACACTCTCTTTGGACACAATGGGCATCACAATGTAAACACCTCTCAATAGAAATCAAACACATTGCACTCACAAGAACAATGGTGTTTTTCAACACCCCTAAAACACATGCACATTCGTAAAATTTGAAACATGTTGAGCTATGAATGAATATTTCTTTGTATGTTGTCTGTTCTCATGAATTTCAATGATATTTTCATTCTCTAGTTCTTGTGGGTGTGGTTTCGATGTTCTGACAGCATCGAATAAACAAGGTGTATGTGATAAGAGCTTTTTCATTAAGGTGGAAAATCCTCACATCCCTTGATCTTATTTATTTTTATGGTGGAACTATCTCTTTGACTGTTATTTCTCTATTTGTTTACTTGTGTACTCTTACTATATCAAACTGGAAATAATGTTTAGGTCATCTTGGCTTTTATGCCCTGGCGCTTATGTTCATTTCCTACATTTTATCTGATGAAAGTCATATTCATATTCTTATGGTTGCATTGGCACCAGTAAGGATTGTATCTACTCTGATGTTCCAAAACTTGATGATGATAATTATGCGATGAGTCCAATAACCAAGTCATAGAGTTGCATTTAGCTTAGGCTTGCATTCTCATTTTAATCTTGCATAGTGACAATTTTGGTGCTCTCTTCATTGTCTTCTCATTCTTTGAAGGTTCTCATCTTTTTTCCTGGGTTCCTCTTGAATGCACAAGTCTCCGGTTCTAAATCCATTCTTCATGATCGAAATCAAAATCTGACACTCCTAAGTAGCTCAAAATTGCGTTTTAAAATTTTGGGACCGACATGCTCCGACACTTGTGCAGCCGACTTTGTGACATCATTTTCTTGTCAGAATCATCTGTCATCAACATTTTCTCAGCTTTTGCAATCTTTTCATCAAAAGTCAACTCTAGTCAATTCTGGTCAAACTCAGTCAACTATGGTCAAACCTAGTCAACAGGACCTCCCGATTGCTCTAAATCAATTCTGCCTTCTCTTGATCTATCTCTGAATTCCTCTAGATCTTTGATCTTACTTCTATCAACAATATTTTGCTATGTCATCTTTCAATTTCGCTCCTAAGGGGGCAGGATGATTGCATCATTGAATCTTTTTGCATCATTCTTGAATCAGTCTGATTTGAATCAAAAGTCCCAATTTCTAGGGGCATCTCATCACTTGGGGCATATTCAGTGTTTCATACCTTATGGTAAAAATTGGATATCCCATGATCTTGAATCTCTAGGGGCATCTTGATGCCTTGCATCTTGTCATCTTGTCATCTATCTTTCTAGGTATCTGTGCAATCTAACTTGGATCCTCAAGGATCAAGCTTCATTCTAGAGATGATTCTTGAAATCCCATTGGGTATTGGGGCAATCTATCCCTAGTTCCTGAAAGTCATGCTTCGTTCTAAAGATGGCTCTCAAAATTTCTTTTTTAACATTATCTAGGCAACCTAACCTAGATCTCGAAGGGCTAACCTTCGTATTGGGGCAATATAACCCTAGTTTTGGAGATAACCCTAAATCTTTATTAGCTATCAGTAGAAATTGGGGAAATCTAACCCTGATTCCAATCTTCTCTCAATTGGTATTTGAACCGTTGTCTTTGCAATCTAACTTAGACTTTGGAAAATCATGCTTTGTTCTAAAGATGGTTCTGCTTCTTGATTTGATCGGTGTCTTGGTAACCTAACCTATACTCCTAAAATATTCATCTGTCACATAAGACTAATCTTTGAATCAATGCGTTTCTCGCACAACAATTCAAAGAGGGGAAAAATGTAATACCCCAAAATTGGCACCCTACAATTCTAATAAATTTTGGTGCATTTCTTCAAATTCTCATCATCGAAGTCCTATTATACTAGGAAAATTCTCCTTCCTAATTGTCTTTAATTGACTTAGTCTCAAATGTAGAAAACCTAAATTTTCATAAATCTTACACCATATTTAATTCCTAAATTTTCAAGATTTATTAGCTAAAACTCCTTATGATTAATTAATTTAAGTCTAAAGTCCTAAGTGCTTTTAAATTAAATTAATCCCACCCCTTTAGCTAATACACATCAAGGGAATTAAATATTATTTGGTTATTTGAAGGGATTATCCTCACTTGAATTTAATAATTCAAACAATGTGAAAATCCACCCATGTGGCAATAATTCATTTATTTAATTAAATAATTACTTCATATTTGTCTCACCTTCCTCAATGAAGATGAAGAGTCAGCCGTTTCTTCCCAAGAAACTCTTCATCCTCTCTTCAGCATTTTCTATATTATGGACCTTCTTTCCTTCATTTCAAAAGAGCAATTTTAGAGTGCCAAAACTATAGTGAATTATTGTGAGGCCTCACCCCAACCCATCATAGCTTTACTGCTCGATCACACTTTGATACTTTGTGTTTTGATACATTGATACATTTTTTGATTATCTTAACAGAAACTCATTATATTATGTTATGATGATGATTATATTGTGTGGATTACATTTTGATATGGATTAGACCTAGAACAGGTCGTTAATTTTGATTATATATATGTTTAGATCAGTGAATTGATGAGAAGACCGAATCATGATAAGACTTGACTATTTCATGGATGTTATATCATGGTGATTAAGGAATTATTATGTTTTAAATATTTGTGTATGAAAATTTCAATTAGGGGTTTAATTCTACTTATTGATTAATGTTGCTAATTATGAATTGAAAATGTATATTACATGTAATTTTATCATCTTGGACTGCTGTTTCTCAAAATTTAGTGTGCAGGAAAGGGAACCATGGAATTATTCAGAGAATCAGGGCTAAACATATGTGAATTGAGTAAGCCAAGGTGTAATCATATAAGGGTTCGAAACCTCATTGTAATGTGATCCTTGTTGTAAATGTAAACTGAATGTGTGTTAACTATTTAAAATTTATGTTGTTGTTTGGACATGTCATTGTGAATGTGATGTGTATTTTGTTTGGTGTCACTTGACACTTGTGTTGTCCATGTAGATAGTGACATGTCAATTAGGGCTTGGGCAAGTATCACCTAACCTTACAGGATACTATATTAATCCCACTTGCATATAGATGTCTTGTAGGGATCACATCATGTTGGAACTCAGATTTGAACTTTAGGGGTACCTTGGTAGGGTTAAAAGTGACCCTAGAGTGTATTTTTTGACCAAAATTAGTTAACCCTAAGGGGGTACTTTGGGTTAGGGCTAGTTTTTACCTATGGGAGAAACCTAGGTCACCATTATGACTCTCCAAAATGCCTACTTTTTAAAAGTGACGAAAATAGAGATGGGCACATGCATCTAACTTGTCCCACACTCCTTGCTAAACTCACAATTAAGAGGGGAGACAAAAAGGCTAGTTGTCAAGCCCCATTATTGCTAGTTCTTGAGTACACTTTTGGGGGTCTTTTTAGAGGTTTTTGGGAGACTTAGTGGGTTTTCACCCACTCTCTAATTTTAGAGACAATTAGGGTTTGGATAGAGGAAAGATAAGGATTTGGGTTCTTCTCAAGTTTTATTTTCCATAACACATTTGGAAGGTTGGTTTCCTTTTCCATGAAGTGCTTGTATGCTGCAATTATAATTGGATGTTATTGTTTTATGAATATGAAATCTTGTATGGTGTTTATGTATGTAATCTTGTATAGTGTTGTTGCATGTAAATTTTGTTGTCATGTGTTGGGTTAGGAATGCATTTGGATTTTTGTATCAATTATTGTTCTTTTGGATTGGGAGTGATGTTCATGGGAGTTAAGGCATTACTCACCATTTGGGAAGGGAAGAAGTGGCCTTGGGTGAAGGGGTTAGTTGGGCTCTTTATTGTAGTGAGATTCTCTTCTCTTGGAGAAGAGGGATAATTTCATGGAGTATGGGCTCCATGAAGTCATGTTCTAAATATTATTTTGGTATAAAAATGACCAAATGTGTATATGAAAGGAATGTCAATGAAGCCTTGGAAAGGCATGGAAAAATTATTATTGAGGAATCTAAAACAAAAAATGCAAATGGCATTTTCCTCCTTGGAAAAGCCCACCTTCACCCTACTTCAATGTGTTTGGAAAACTCATTGGTGAAACCTTGGTTGGGAGTTTATTGTTGTTTTATGCTTATAAAATGTTTGTGAGAATTTATATGTGAAATATTGTTTAGCCTTGGTTGTCCAAGCTCGGGGGTGGTCTCCTTGAGGCCTTGGTTGGGAGGTGAGCTTCTTATGGTTTTCCTCATGAAATTTGCAAGTTTTTGAAGTCATGAAGATGGTGAAAGAATCTTGAAAGAAATCCCTATTTGGGGATAGTTGTGTGTAAACAACTTCAATGTTACATAGCCACTCATTGTATTAAAATTTATTCTTGTTGATTTCTGTAATGTTCATGCTTGAAGATTTTCAAGTTAGATGTGGAGAGATCTCCGTCTTTATATAATGATTCATCAAAGGAAAATATGTTGTATACCATCCAAGTATTGTGTAGATTTATCATCTTGAAGATGTGTAAATGTAAAATTTAAGATTACCATAATGTAAAGGATAGCATTTTTAGTTCATGAACACTGCATTTTATTTCTTAAAAGAAAGGAAGTTAATCATTCATGTATAGAAGGATACCCAATATTGAAAGAGGAAGACAATATAATAGTTTCATATCCTAAGAAAAATCTTGAGGAATTGTGAATCTTGAAACCTCCATAATGTATGTAAATGTAAATCTTCAAGTTATTGGAACACTCCATTTCTCCCCTTTTAAAGTCTCTAATTCCATCTCCATAGATTCAACTCACTTCAATAAAAATCTCTATTTCAATTGCAACTCTTCAGAGAAAGAAATAACCTTGGTAACAAAAACAAATCAAACTAGTTAGTATGATAATATAGAAATCAACTAATATTATTAGCCTTCTTAGTATATTTCCTTTGCAGATAAATCCTAATGTACACTATGATCTTTTACAAAAAAAATTGAACCAAGTAAATCAAATGGAGGAGCTTATATCAAACAAAGCTCATAGCACTTTCCAGATTTAGAGAAAAAATGTTGTCTAGAATTTGTATGGGAAAGGAAATATTCTCCTTACCATAGATAATATTCCTTTTCCAATGTGCTTTATCCCTAATTAAATTCGTAATCAAATCTCATTAATATAATCATGTTATTACTCCTAAACTCTAAAATTAACTCACTTACACTCTTACCCTTTTCTGTGGTCCCCACCTTTACCTCTTTATCCCTAGCTTGAACATTGGACTGTGTAAAGTTTATTATGATTAAAAAAAACTTGGGGTTGCTTATATGTTTCTTGTACTCCCCAAAGAATGCGCCATTTTTCATGCATCCTTTAAAGGCTTTTGACATGTCTTATGTCTTGTAACCAAATTCAACTCTCCCTCCATTTGAATTTACCTTGGGAGGATGAGAAGTTTGTTGGTGGGTCCTAGCAAATCCCATCACCCTCCTTCCAAAAAAAATGTGCCACCTTGCTGTCCTACTTCATTGCTTGCGAAATTCCTTGAAGAGGATGGGGGTAGTTAGGTGGTGGGCCCCCCAAGACAAGTCAACAAACCTGCACTCTCCCCATTGCAGTACGACCCCCTATGCACTTTGGATTTGTAATGTAAAATGGTAAATTTATAAGTTAGCGAATAGTTAGGATTAGTAGTTTATTAGATAGTTAGGATGGATTAACAAGTAATTAGTAGATAGATAAGCTAGTAAATGAGATCTAATTCCTTTTTGTTTTAATCCTTAATTGTGTAGTATTTTTGGCATATATATAAATTAATTCAATAATGTAGTATAAATCATTAGGTTAATTACTTTAGTGTTTTGTAGATGGATGGAATTATTAACATGTTTTGATTTTAATTGGTATTGAAACAACTTATTAATATAGTAATTAATCATTTTAAATAGATCTTTAATATTAGTTGTTTAGATTATTTTAAAATTGTGAGATTTGTGAATTAAACTAATCAAGATTTGTGCCTAAAGTTTTGGTTAGTCTATTAGAGAAATGGATTTACTCATTTATTCAAACGTATAGTTAATGTTAAATTTTATTTTATTATCAAAAAGGGGATTATATTACTCTTGTGGTTAAGGGGTTAGGGGCTATGATCGATTTCAATTAAAAGATCATTTAAATTTTGTATTAGGGGATAATTCAAATGTCTAATAAAAAGGTTAATTTAAAGTTGCATGTTAGGGATTGATAGATTAGGAATGCATGTGTTTTCATCATAGGAGAATAATTTTATTAATGATGTTGGTAGGTTAGGAAATCAGATTGATTTCAGCTATTGGTTTTTAAATTAATAGTTGTTTGGTATATTGAAATTGTTATTCAATTTTAAGTAGGACATTTGATAAATGTTTCTTGTATGTTGTTTTAAAAAGGAGTAGAATATTAACTGGAACTAGATGTGAATGGATTCAATTGTAATCTAGATTAAGAGTTAAGTAAACATTAGGTCAATCTAATTCAACATAGGTTCATAACAACTACCTATCATCTTGATGTTAAACATAGCTAAAAATGGAATCTAAAAATGGAATCAGAGTTAGACCAACCGAAGTTAAGCTTTCATATAACCCATGGAGCTAGTTGATGCCCCAATTCTACATCTGTTTGTGTCATGACCCTAATTCAGTCTATGTATACATCTTGTAACTTGAAGGTTAACTGTACCTTGCTATCACCCTTCTAACTCAACCGTTGTTAGTCATACATACTTATGTGTTTTAAAAAAAAATTGTGTGTGTTTTGCACTAGTTCTGGGCATGGCATTTTGGTATTAGAGCTAGTGTTTTGACACTAGGAACCTAACCCATTACATTTCAACTCATTCAAAACTTAAATCATTGTGTAGGATGCCTACAGTCACTAGAGCTAACCAAAAAGGCAGAGGTCATAGGGCTCCCTGTACGGGGGCAGGACAGGAGGATCCACCACCACCACCACCTCCACCACATCTGAATCCTAACCAGGATATTATGGATGTTCTCCAAAATTTGATTGGGGTGATATAGTATATTCCCGAAGGGGAAGCACATATTTTAGAGAATGATAGAGCAGTTAGCAGAGAGGAGTAGGAGTCCCCCACCCAGGTCTGTTGAGAGTCATAATGAGCAGTAGGGTGAGTCAGTTCATCAGGTTGTAATACCATGCAAGCATGAGATATGTGCTAGGGAGAGAACCCCAAGAGATGTTGGAGATAAAATCCAAGAGTTATTATGACTCCAGACACCCTTGTTTTTGGGATCCAATGATGGGTCAGTAGAAGAGGCCTGGTTATAGAGATTACAATGATGTTTTGGATTGCGCCCTTATGGGAGTAATATAAAGGCAAGACTTGCAGTCCATCTCCTATGGGAGAAGGCTTCCACTTGGTAGGAGTAGGAGGTGTCCATAGGTGGAGTGAGTATTGACACACTCACTTGGGAGAATTTTATGGCCCATTTCCATTAGAGATATTGTTGGAGATTTGATTTTGAATAGTTGATTGATTTTATGTTTTTCATTGATGACAACATATAATACACAGCAACACTTCTGTATGTAATTATCTATATGATGACATGAAGACTTGTGTGGATAGATACATGTTGTTGACATGTTTATTATGCTATGTTCATAGATGCAGACCCAGATATGATGTTTCAGTAAAGATATGTTATTTTGTTATTAACGGTTACAGTTCTGGAGGAATAATTGTTTAAGGCCAACGTATGTAACGTGTTTATTGAGTTGTGCCTATCTTCAGGATATACATGTGTATATTCATGATGAGTTATGATTTGTTGATATTAATCTAAAGGCATGAAATGTATTTCAAGAAGATTTCAAAGTTATGGTTAAATTGGTGAAGCTCACTTAGTGAAGTGACGCGTCTATTCAGTTTATACTTGTGCGGTCGTAATTATGCTTGCCCACTTAGTAGAGCCAACAAGGATGTTAAGAAGAGTTTTCCTATAGGTTCCATGATCTCATACTTGGTGTATATACTTATAGAAGGTCATTTGTGATAAGAAGATTTGCAAAAGCCAGAGATAAGAAAAGAAGAGCAGAGTGTTAAAGCAGCAGAGCTATATTTATCATATGTTGATAATATAGATATTGAAGTAGAAGCTTTCAGAATATAGATAAGAATGTTGTAGTGCTTTACAAGAGGTTAAAGCATCGGTGCACAAAAGGAACTAATCAAACAAGTAGTGTCACAAGCAGTAGTTCACCTTGCTGATACAGTGTGTATCAAATAAGAAGAAGGTTGTAGCCTTCACCACTTGGATAGTGAGTCCACCACCCAAAATAGGGTTATTATAAAAGACTCCTAATAGGGTCAGACCCTTAACTAGGTCACTATACTACTGCATTGTAATGAAAAACTCCTAATAGTGTTGTATGATCTTTTAACAATGACTACTACAAATAGTATATTTCTTTGTGGGTACTAATTCCCACCAGGGTTTTTACCATTTGGTTTCCCCGTAACCAAATTGATGTGTTGTGTAATGTGTTATCTGAATGTGCATTTACTTTGTATCAATCTGGATTAATAAGTATAAGAAAAAGATAAATTTACTGATAACTAATTCACCCCCCCTCTTAGTTATCCCTGAAGTATTCTAACAATTGGTATCAGAGCCAAGTGCCTTGGAGAGAAAGCCTAACAGATTAAGGTAGCTTAGATGGCATACTTCAGAAAAGAGAGTCCTAAGTTTGATATCTGGACTGGAAAAACAAAATGATAACACATCTACAATGTGTTGGCTTTGAGATCTTTGATATTGCTACACAAGAGGTTGTAATTCCATCTTTGAAAGACCTTGCAAAGGATGATGCTACTAATAGACAAAAGGAAACCTTTACCAATAATGCAATTGCCAAAGAAGCCCTAATTAGTACCCTATCTGATAGTGAATTTTCTGAAATCAAGAAGATTAACAAAGCATATACCATATGGAAATATTTAGAAGACATGTTTGAAGGAGATGTTCAAGCTAAGAATGCACGCAGGAAGACATGGAAGAAGAAATACAACAGTCTTGAGATGTTACCAGAAGAAAACATTAGATCTTACAATTAGAGGATAAATGAAGCAGTATCTGGAATCAGGAACAATGGTGGTGAAATATTAGAAGAAGATATAATGGATAAGTTGTTAACTAATTTGACATCAGACTATGAAAACAAGATCAACATTCTAGAGGAAACTATGCAATTCTCACAAAACTTCAAGAGAGAGACTTTGATAAGAAAAATCTCTGCATTTGAGATATCAAAATTGAAGACTGACCCTAAGAATGAAACAGCCTTCAAAGCTTCAATCCATGGTAAGAAATCCTCACACATCTCTAGTCATAATGAGAATGAAGAAACTAATGAAGAGCTAGAAGAGATAATTGCCATGATTGCTAAGAGAGAAAATAAAGGAAAAGGAAAGTATGAAGGAAAACTTCCATTCAAGTGTTTTTCATGTAATAAGATTGGTCACTTTGTATCTAAGTGTCCCACAAGAGTCAAGAAGTTTAGATCTGAGTACAAACCTAAATATAGGAAGGAAAGTTACCATGCTAAAGAAGGTGTAACTAATTAAGATTCAGGAGAAGATGAAATTGGATTCATTTCCCTTAAAGGCATGGAAAGGTTGCTCGAAGATAAGGACACTGCAGATAAAGAAGAAGATCATGAATTAGCCTTAATTTCCAAAGCAAATGTCAGAACTAATTGGATTATTGATAGTGGATGCTCAGACCACATGACAGGTGACAAAGACAGATTTGTTCATCTAGACAAATACAAAGGTGGTATGATTAGATTTGGAGATAACACTCCTAAACCTATCATAGGTAGAGGATCCATCACCTTGGATGGAAATAACAAGACAGATGATGTTCTATATGTTGATGGTTTGCATCATAATCTACTAAGTGTTGGACAACTACTTGACAAAGGATATCATTTGGAGTTCAAAGATGAAAAGTGCATTATTAGCAACAAGGATGGAGACATGATTGCATCAGGCTCTAAAACAAAAGGTAATGTTTTCCAACTCAATTCAGATGTAAGTTGTTTTGTTGCCAAAATAGATGACAATTGGTTATGGCACAAGAGACTGTCATATCAATTTTGACAACATAGTAAAGATCAGTAATGTCAAGGCAGTTAGAGACCTACCAAGTAGTGCAAGACCAGTTGACACAATATGTAGGGAATGTGTTATGGGTAAACATGTAAGGACTTCCTCCAGAAGCAAGCAGACCTCTGCTGAAAACAAGTTGGACTTAGTGCACACAGATTTATGCGGTCCTACTCAAACAAGATCATACTATGGTGAAAGGTACTTTATTTTTCTTGTTGATGATTTCTCTAGGATGATGTGGGTTGCCTTCTTAAAGGAAAATTTATAAGCCTTTGAGAAGTTCAAAAAATTCAAAGCTAAGGTTGAGAATGAATCTGGACTAAAACTGAAATGCTTAAGATCAGATAGAGGAGGAGAATTCACCTCTGACCAGTTTTATGACTACTGTGAAGAACATGGAATAAAAAGGTAGTTG
>MU227616.1:19795-50760 GCA_018584345.1 Thuja plicata | reverse complement strand
GTAGCAAGTACATCAGTCCTGTGTGACTAATGAATGGTTGACTACTCTACTTCTAGAGTAGTACCTGTGCATAATGGTTTATGGCACCCTTTGCCATTGATGTCAATGGGGGAGTATGTACTAAAAAAAAGGAACATAAACAAAGAGCTAAACAAGGAACACATACAAGGAGCTTATACTCTGGGGGAGTATACATATAAAACAAAGTCTATGTAACTATAGCAGTGTAGATGAATCTTTGATGAGGATATTGAGAATATTGTAAAAGAAAGAAGACACCATGAACAGAAGTTGTTTTTATCATATGTTGCAATCAATGCCAAAGGGGGAGATTGTTGGAGATTTGATTCTGAACAGTTGATTGATTGTATGTTTATCATTGATGACAACATATAATACACAGTAGAACTTCTGTATGTAATTATCTATATGATGACATGAAGACTTGCATGGATAGATACATGTTTTTGACATGTTTATTATGCTATGTTCATACACGCAGACCCAAATATGATGTTTCAATAAAGATATGTAATTTTGTTATTGATGATTATAGTTCTGGAGGAATAATGGTTATAGGCTGATGTATGTAATGTGTTTATTGAGTTTCACCTATCTTCAGAATATGTGTGTGTATATTCATGATGATTTATGAGTTGTTGATATTAATCTAAAGGCACCAAATGTATTTCAAAAATATTGCAAAGTTATGGTTAAATTGGTGAAGCCGACTTAGTGAAGCAACGTGTCTATTCAGTTTATACTTGCACAGTTGTAATTATGCTTGTATGCTTAGTAGAGCAAACAAAGATGTTAAGAAGAGTTTTCCTATAGGTCCCATGATCTCATACTTGGTGTATATACTTATAGAAGGTCATTTGTGATAAGAAGAGTTGTGAAAGCCAGAGATAAGAAAAGCAGAGCAGAGTGTTAAAGAAGTAGAGCTATATTTATCATATGTTGGTAATATAGATATTGAAGTAGAAGCTTTCAGAATATAGATAAGAATGTTACAGTGCTTTACAAGAGGTTAAAGCATTAGCGCACAAAAGGAACTGATCAGACAAGCAGTGTCACAAACAATAGTTCACCTTGTTGATACAGTGTGTATCAAATAATCAAAAGGTTGTAGCCTTCACCACTTGGATAGTGAGTCCCTGGATAGTGAGTCCACCACTCCTAACAGGGCTATTGTAAAAGACTCCTAACAGGGTCAGACCCTTAACCAGGTCACTATACTACTGCATTGTAATGAACAACTCCTAATAGGGTTGTATGATCTTTTAACAGGGATTACCACAAACAGTATAGTTCTTTGTGGGTACTAATTCCCACTGGGGTTTTTACCATTTGGTTTCACTGTAACCAAATTGATGTGTTGTGTAATGTGTTATCTGAATGTGCATTTACTTTGTATCAATTCTGATTAATAAGTATAAGAAAAAGATAAAGTTACTAATAACTGATTCACCCCCCCTCTCAGTTATCCCTAAAGTATTCTAATAGATATCTCTATGAGAATTTCAGAGGAAGATAGATAGAGGAGTTCCATGATCTCCAACAGAGAGGCCTCATAGTGAAATAGTATGAGAGTAGGTTTATCGAGCTCCTTCCATATGTTGATTATATGAAGGACAAGAAACTGTGTATTCACCATTTCATTAAGGGACTTAATATGTCTCTTTAGAGAATAGTACGCCTAGCATTCCCTACCATGTTCAAAGGGGTAGTTGAGATGGTACATGTAGTTGAAGATATCCATACTAGATAAGAGTCTCAGGATCGGTCCCAACACTGAAACCCCTCCTCCCAACAGTCTCAGTAGCAGAGATCCCAGCAGAATTTTAGACAGATGTAGTCACATGGTTATCAGGGCTCTAAGCCCAAATAATGATAGTCTCAGGACCCTAGATAGGATCATAGGACACTGACCCCTCAAACACAACTAGATAGGACTTAGCAGTCCTCTAGGGGTGGATATAGTGATTCTAGTGGGACCGAAGGGTCACAGTAGCCTAGGACATAAGGAGTGCAGATTTAGACCTAAGGGCCATGTTACACTTGTGGTGGTATGGGTCATTTAGCAAGAGAGTGCCCATAGGGACATTCAGCTAGTGGTCAGAGAGGGGTTACCTCAGAGCCTATAGTTGGAGATATGGGTAGATCCCATAGATTTTATGCAGTGGTTGATAACCACCAGGCCGAGCACCAGGCCACGGTCATAGAGGCCATAGGTGGAGTCAAATGGATAGATAGCACTAGATCCCACTTGTATTATAGCTCGATGGACCCTTACACTTCAAGGCTGAGAGCTATACCAGGTTAGGGTCTAGTAGGATTGTTATGATGAGGTCATGGCTTCATGGGAGGACGCAGCGCAGATGAGATCTCAGTACCCATATCTTTTTTATGAACTCAAGGAGGAAGTTCATGCCTAGTGGGGAAGGATGTGAGGCCTCACCCTGACCCATCATAGCTTTACTACTCGATCACACTTTTATACTTTGTGTTTTGATACATTGATACACTTTTTGATTATCCTAACAGAGACTCATGATATTATGTTATGATGATGATTATATTGTGTGGATTATATTTTGATATGGATTAGACATAGAATAGGTGGTTGATTTTGACTATATATGTTTAGATCAGTGAATTGATGAGAAGACCGAATCATGATTAGAATTGACTATTTCATGGATGTTATGTCATGGTGATTAAGGAATTCTTATGTTTTAAACATTTCTGTATGAAAATTTCAAACAGGGGTTTAATTTTTCTTATTGATTAATGTTGCTAATTATGAATTGAAAATGTATATTACATGTAATTTTATCATCTCGGACTACTGATGCTCGAAGTTTGGTGTGCAGGAAAGGGAACCATGGAATTATTAGGAGAATCAAGGCTAAACACATGTGAATTGAGTAATCTAAGGTGTAATCCAATAAGGGGTTGAAACCTCATTGTAATGTGATTCTTGTTGTAAATGTAATCTAAATGTGTGTTAATAGTTTAAAATTTATTTTGTTGTTTGGACATGTCATTGTGAATGTGATGTGTGTTTTGTTTGGTGTCAGTTGACACTTGTGTTGTCCATGTGGATAGTGACATGTCAATTATGGCTTGGGAAAGTATCACCTGACCTTACATGATATCATATTAATCCCACTTGCATATAGATGTCTTGTAGGGATCACATCATGTTGGAACTCGGATTTGAACTTTAGGGGTACCTTGGTAGGGTTAAAAGTGACCCTAGAGTGTATTTTTTGACCAAAATTAGTTAACCCTAAGGGGGTACTTTGGATTAGGGATATTTTTTATGTATGGGAGAAACCTAGGTCACCATTATGACTCTCCAAAATGCCTACTTTTCAAATGTGGCGAAAATAGATATGGCCACATGCATCTAACTTGTCCCACACTCCTTGCTAAACTCACAATTAAGAGGGGAGACAAAAAGGCTAGTTGTCATGTCTTATTATTACTAGTTCTTGAGTAAACTTTTGGGGGTCTTTTTAGAGGTGTTGTGGGTCCACAACACACACCTCATTTTTTTCCTCTAGCCATGGGGACTGCCCTATTATTTTTGTCTTTTCATCATGTCCACCCCTCAAGGAGATCCAGTCAGCCTCTGGGAAAGATTACTAAAACTGAGGGAGATAGAAGAAGAAGCTTTTTCAGCCTTTTGGCCTTTCAGAGGACCTAATCCCCCCAAAAGATCAGAATGGCTGAAAGGTTGAAGACTTGATCTTTCGGCCCTTTCAAACTTTTAGAGGACTTAGGTCCTCTGAAATACCAAAAGGGATGAAAGGCTGAAGACCCAACCTTTCAGTGATTTCGGAGTCTGAAATCACCAAAAGGCTAAATGTTCTTGGTCTTCATTCTTTTTTCATCCTTTTGACATCTGATAACCCCAAAAGTGGTGATGTCAGCCCGTGGGTTATAAAAGAGGTGACTTCCTCTTCTCACTTCACTTTGCATTTTTGGTTTTTTGCTCCCGCTCACATTTTCCCTTTGTTTCTCCTTGTCGACCGCTTCTACCTCTGACCCACCTGGTTGTCCTCCCCTACTCATCTGTCTGAGCTAAGTCCTCCTCACTCTCTTTTCTCTTTTTTTTTTCATCAAGGTCTAGTTTTGTTTGTCTTTTCGGTGCACCTAGTGCTTGTCCAGCCTAGGGCACTCTGTTTTGTTGTCCTTTCAGGCTTCTATGTCTTCATGTGTTGAGAGGGACATCCCTCCCTGTTGACCCTAGGGTTTCCTAGTGTCATTGAGTCTAGGTTTAGGGTTTTCATGTTTTTTTTTAGTCACAACACCTACCATAGGTTTTTGTCCTCTGAATGGCCAAAAACTAGATCCTCATCCTCACCAAGTGTCGTTTTAGACATTTTAGCCTTTCGGATGTCTGAAAGGTCCAAAATTCTGAAATGCCAAATCTCTAAAACCCCCCTGAGTTCAGTGTCCAAATCTCTGAAACCCAAACGGACTTGGCCTCACCTTTTTGCCTGTTCACACTTTCAGACTTTTCATCTCCCATCAATTTTTCGGTGTCTGAAACCCCGAAAGGTGTGAAAGTGTGAAAACTTACACTTTTAGCTTGCTTTCATAGTTTAAATTATTTGTTTTTTCGGTCCAATAAGCTACTAATATTTGTCTTGTCTTGCAGGAATGACTAAACCCAAGATAGCATCCCCAATGAAGTATCTATACAAGGGGAATCCCCCTGGCTCAAAGGTGGGGAACAAACATAGCAAGATAATTGATACCGACATTGAGAACATGGATTGGAATGAATTCCTAACCCAGTGCTCCCAACCGGAAAATAGGTCTGAGGAATGTACCTCATTATCCCTATCTGGGCTGGTAAATGCAGATGCACACCCTGTGGCTATTACATCTTCAAAATTGATCATCACCCTAGCCCACCACTATGATTCAGACAAAAGGGTGGTAGTGCACTCAGAAGATAAGGTTGCTTTGGACATCAGGGTGGATGTCATCGAAGATGTCTTTCACCTCCACAAAGGCATAGATAAGTTTTATGATTTTTACATTGAAAAGGGGAACAAATGGTTTGGCAATAGGGAGAAAGCTATAAATGAGATGATGAACAATGAATACCTCAAACAACCACTTACCAAGAACAAACTAGAGAAGATAGACCTCCGAAGAGGTTATATGAAGGATGATATCCAGGCAGCTATAACGATGATAAGCAGGGTGTATGGTTTACCACACTCCACCCAACTTGAGCATTGGATGATCCTGCTGATAGAGAGGATCAGGGAATGAAAGGAAAGGTTTGACTGGGGCACTATTATAAGTGACAACCTAGATGAGTAGTTGACAATAGTGAAGCATAACCCAAAGTTCTACATGAGCACTTACATAATGTACCTACTAGCTGCACGGGAAAATTACCTCGGCCTCACCAAGAGGGGAAGCCTGAATGATCTAAATGCATGGCCCCATCTTGTATACCCACAGTTGGTAAAAGAAGAAAACATGTCATAGGATTCCCCTGATTAAAAAATAGTCAACGATGCATTCATTTTTGCAGTCATTCGATCTATTGAGGGTGACTTTGCTAAAAGAATGTTAGAGGAAGTTGCGGCCAAGGTGAAGGCCATTGGGGCTTATTTCATCCAGTTCAAGACATTTACTTATGTTCAGATAGTTGGGTCAACCATGCAACCAAAGAAGCTACCCAGGTATCCATCTGACTGGATAATCATATTGGAGATGGTGAGGTAGCTCGCGGATGCATACAAGCACATCAAGCATAAGAAGAAGCACTATTGGGACTTTCCCATCTCTTTGGGACCCTATACACTGTAGGACATGAAGGTCTGCAAATCCATTGCTTTTGAATGGGATGCTTGCCCCTTGCAAGTTTACAAGACGGTGTGAGATTGTTTTGACCACATAGGTACTTATAGCCATATCATCGGCAAATTCTATGTACATGAGCCACATCTGGAAGATCATTGGATAAACTATATAGATGACCATGAGGTCAAAATCTAAGATTACTATAGAATGAACCTAACCCTAGAAAAAGAGGTGTTGAAGGTTCCTATTTCCCTGAAGATATGGGAATGTGATTTAGAGGATGTCCTAGAAGACATTTACACACAAGATAAGGTATATGACCGGCCAATCATGAACGCTGAGGTAGATAAATATGAGAATGATGACATAGACTTCAAGGCAAGGCACGTGATAAAAACCACCATATCTTGGATCAAGAAGCCACACCAGATGAGTTTGATCCCAGTGAAGACATTAATGGAGCCCCCTAAGAAAGTAGAGAAACAACAAGGAGAAAAGTCAACAACTCCTAAATATAAGAAGGCCCCCCCTCAGAAGCCAAGAACAATGTATGGTCATGAACGACCAGTTGAATATGGCTCCAATCTGATTCCTAAGAAAACCAAAATGATGGGCCAGATTGACCCACCAGCAGGATTTTCACAACCCCAATCAGGGGAGGGTCCATCCACCTCTAGCCAATCTTCCCCCACCGCTGAGAAGAAGACCTATAAGAGGAAGAAGAGTTCTGAATCTCCATAGTTGGAGACTGTACAAGAAGAGCCTGAAGAAGAGGATGTGAATGAGCCCTTAGTCTAGAAGACCAGGTTGCAGAAAAGGAGAGAAAAGGAGACTACTAAGAAACATAGAGAGGATCCCAAAGAATAAGATAATCCTATAGGTCCACTAGGCATGGATGAATTCATGCTATCTAACTTTGAAGGACTTGAAGGATTTTTGGATTAGGGCCAAGATACATACACTGGGAGACCACCACTCATACAACCTCAGGTAGCCCTTAGTCCTCCACTGGTCTAGTTCACCAATCCTTTGGTGAATGTTCCTACTTCACTAGTAGGCCTAGATTCTACTCCAGGGCCTAAAACCCAAGATAGTGGGGTAACTGAGAGTTTGGTAATAGGCGATGTAGTTGGAGGGAGTTATATTTTCACTCCACCACCCCACATACTTACTCCACCAACTTCCCTACCAACTCCAACACCTCCTCCTGCACCAACTCCACCCTCGTCTATTATCACTACCTCCTCATCTCCCACTTCAATCATGCCAACACTTATCCCCTCAACCTCAATCCCGCCGACATGTGCCACCCAGGCAACCAAAGGAGCAGCAGGCATAGAAGACACATCACCTTTTCAGACCTCACTAGATGCTATGACCGGTCTCAGGCCAGATGTGGTAATTGATTCATCAGCCAACAAAGGCCTAGAGAAGGAAAGGGAGAGAGAGGTTAGTGAACCAGATAAGGAAGATGAGGAAATAAAAAGGGGTTCAGAGGGGGATAGAATGGAGGAAGGAGAAGATGGACAAGGAGAAGAGGCAGAGAAGGAATCAGAATAGGAAATAGCCCCAGGGAAACAAGGCTTGACCCCAATCCTCCATATGGAACCATATGAGCCAGTAACTGCCTCTGGTAAACCTACTTGGTTTACCAAGGAGATACAACCTCGGAGAAGAACCTACACAAGTGAATTGGATGGAGAAGATACAAGTATAACTGTGGTGAAGCAAGATTTCCACCATGCAAACACGAGTGTGCCAGCCAAAACTATGTCATATGTGACCCAAGACCCTAAGGGTCAATGGACAACACAAATATCTATCCCACCCCCAAGCACCTCTCAAACCATGGGCTCATTAGGAGACTATACATTCAAGGAGGTAGACTTGGGGGAACCGACCAGGGAAGGAAGCAAAACATTAGCTATTTTGGGACTCAAACATGCTTTAGGGTTCATGAGTAAGGATGAAGAAACCATAAAGTCTTTAATCGACCAAAATGAGGTTCTAAAAAGGGTCATTCAAAAGATGGTGGGTCCCATTGACCAAATTGTTTGGAGGCTTCATTACAAGCCTTGATTGATAAAAGGGCTACCCTAGATTTTTTGGCAGGATTAACCCCCTCTTTCATCTAAGTGAGTGCCAATTGGATAAATGACTTCAAACAGTTTGGAGAGAAGGCAATCCTGTCAATATTTAGGCCATACAAGACCATTTTAGTTGAGATTAATTCCCTCATCGACTTGGTGGAAGATGACGGCGGTATGAATGCTAAGGTAGCTAAGTGGTAGGTAGCCCTCCAAGATTTAGAAGTAATTAAAAAGCAACGCTTCCAAATTTTGGTGAAGATCTATGAGGGCAAAGAATTGGATAATTTTGAGACTTGGATCAAAAAAATGACAACAATAATTAAGGTCTACAAGAAACATTAGCCCTTGTAGAAGAAAAGAAGGAGGAGGTAATAAAATGGGTCACATATATAGATACCTTCTTTACAGAGATTAGCCTCAGCGTTTACCGGGACAAAAGCCAACAGGCTCTATGTCCCTCCAAGGAAGTGGTCCAATAGTTTAGAGATGTTCTGACCAGAGTTAGTACCAAGGAGGCCTTGCAACAACTATTCTACATGAAGAACAATATACATAGGATGTTATAGCATGAAGATGAGATCACATTCTTCGCTTCTGAACTGACTATCTTCAGAGAGAAGCTAGAATGAAGGGTCACAAAATTAAAATGGAAAGAGATCAATTTTGAGGAAATCCAAGAGATAGTGTAGAGGCTCCAGGTAAATCACCCTGAAGTCTTCACTAGATAAAGCTTCATGATTCAAATACCAGATAGACCAGGCAGTATTTTCATACTTGGTTAAAATTCACCAAGGCAGGTTTTTGGCCTTCCGGCCTCTGACGTTTCGGCCTTTCAGCCCATACTGTAAAGAACATTTTTTGGCCTGCAAAAATTTTGGCCTTCGGCCTTCTCAAAGTTTTTTGGCCTTTTTGCCTATGACAGGTCCAAACTTTTGGACCTCTGAAGTTTGAGGATTTTAAAAAGCACCTGGGAAATTCTGAAGACATTAAAATTTTAGGGTAGAGGTCAGGTTTCAAAACAACTGGGTGTTTTCAGCGAGGTCACTTTTCTCAACACCAGTTTGACTCTAGATCAGATCAATGGACAACTTGAGTTTGTTTTAAAGGAACTAAGGGTCTCCTATCAGTTCCCCACCGTCAGAAATGGCCTAGATGAATAATCTGAGAAGAACAACAAGAATCAAGAAGAAGACTCTTAGTTTGCAAAAGGAGTTCTCTTTCTTTCTCTTTCTCTTCTCTGACATATTTTTCCCTCTTTGCATGAGAAAATGGATTGTAAATGGGTTTAAAATCCATGCAAGTTAGATGGTATCAGTTAGCAGTAGTTTCCCTTTAGCAAAGTTCTAGTTTTAAGCTTTTATTCTCTAGTTTAGACTCTCTGATGCCCTAGCTCTGAAAATCAGAGTTGTAGATCAAAACTCTACATATTGTAATCAAAACACAATGTAAAAGGTAGACTTTTTAATACAATAAAGATCTACATTAGGTGCTTCATTCATGGTGTGTGAATTACTGCTATCTATGTGAATTTATTGAATGTATGCTTGCATTATTATTTATTTTTAGAGAGCCCTTTGTGTTATTGTGTTTCGAATTCATGCTACTTTTAGTTGGATTTTGCTACTGTGTATCTACCTTGCTATGATGAATGTGTGGAAAAGATTATCTTTAAGCTTAATGATAAATCCATCTCGTGGGTGCGCACATCTTGGTGGCTTAGTGATTTGACAGATTTTGAATATCTTGCATGAGTGAATACATCTTCTCTCCAAAATGCTTGAATCCGTGGAGTAGTGAATTGTGACTTGGTCTAATTTATGCTTCGTGGGTTGTTCCAAATCTCTCCAACATTCAATTTGTAAGGAAGGGTTTATAGCAGTTTATGTCCTTAGGATTTCACTTTTTCATAATTTGCTTCCTTTCTCGTTACCCTTCTCTCATTTCAAACATTGTCATTAATTCTGAAATTACATCTTGAAAAACACAAAATTGCATTTTATTTACAAACACCATATTTGTTAAAATAGAAAATACCCCAAAAAGAGAATTAACAATATTTTGTAGTTTGCTGTCTTGAACGTACCAACAAAGGCCTCCTCATGAAAAATCACATTTATCTTCAACTGAGTAACCAAGCAGGTTGTGACCCGACCCCGGGGAACCTTGGGAATAATTCTGTTATTCTTTCAAGAGAGGAGATCAAATCTCGAGATCCTAGAAAGTTGGCTTGTGTTAAAAAAATGCTCAACAAGAGGGTTTTGAGAGACTTAGTGGGTCTTCACCCACTCTCTAATTTTAGAGACAATTAGGGTTTGGATAGAGGAAGGATAAGGATTTGGGCTCTTCTCAAGTTTCATTTTCCATAACACATTTGGAAGGTTGGTTTCCCTTGCCATGAAGTGCTTGTATGTTGCAAGTAGAATTGGATATTATTGTTTTATGAATATGAAATCCTGTATGGTGTTCATGTATGTAATCTTGTATAGTGTTGTTGCATGTAAATATTGTTGTCATGTGTTGGGTTGGGAATGCATTTAGATTTTTGTATCAATTTTTGTTCTTTTGGATTGGGAGTGATTTTCATGGGAGTTAAGGCATTACTCACCCTTTGGGAAGGGAAGAAGTGGCCTTAGGTGAAGGGGTTAGTTTGGCTCTCCATTGTAGTGAGATTCTCTTCTCTTGGAGAAGAGGGATAATTTCATGGAGTATGGGCTCCATGAAGCCATGTTTCAAATATTATTTTGGTATAGAAATGACCAAATGTGTATATGGAAGGAATTTAAATGAAGCCATGGAAAGGCATGGAAAAAATATTATTGAGAAATTTGAAAAAAAAAATGCAAATGGCATTCTCCTCCTTGGAAAAGCCCACCTTCACCCTACTTCAATGGGTTTAGAAAACTCATTTGTGAAACCTTGGTTGAGAGTTTATTGTTGTTTTGTGCATATAAAATGTTTGTGAGAATTTGGATGTGAAATTATGTTTAGCCTTGGTTCTCCAAGCTTGGGGGTGGCCTCCTTGAGGCCTTGGTTGGGAGGTGAGCTTCCCATTGTTTCCCTCATAAAATTTGTAAGTTTTTGAAGTCATGAAGATGGTGAAAGAAGCTTGAAAGAAATCCCTATTTGGGGGTAGTTGTGTGTAAGCAACTTAAATGTTGCATAGCCACTCATTGTATTAGAATTTATTCTTGTTTATTGTTATAATGTTCATGTTTGAAGCATTTCAAGTTAGATTTTTAGAGATCTCCTTCTTTATGTAATGATTCATCAAAGAAAAATACGTTGTATACCATCCAAGTATTATGTAGATTTATCATCTTGAAGCTGTGTAAATGTAAAATGTAAGATTACCATAATGTAAAGGATAGAATTTTTAGTTCATGAACATTGCATTTTATTTCTTAAAAGAAAATAAGTTAATCATCGATGTATAGAAGGATACCCAATATTGAAATAGGAAGACAATATAATAGTTTCATTTCCTAAGAAAAATATTGAGGAATTGTGAATCTTGAAACCTCCATAATGTATGTAAATGTAAATCTTCAAGTTATTGGAAAACTCCATTTCTCCCCTTTGAAAGTCTCTAATTCCATCTTCATAGATTCAGCTCACTTCAATAAAAATCTCTATTTCAATTGGAACTCTTGAGAGAAAGAAATAACCTTGCTAACAATAACAAATCAAACTAGTTAGTATGATAATATAGAAATCAACTAATATTATTACTCTTCTTATTATATTTCCTTTGCAAATAAATCCTAATGTACACTATGATCTTTTACAAAAAAAATTAAACCAACTAAATCAAATGGAGGAGCTTATATCAAACAAATCCCATAGCACTTTCCAGATTTAGAGAAAAAATGCTCTCTGGAATTTGTATGAGAAAGGAAATATTCTCCTTACCACAGAGAATATTCATTTCCCAATGTGCTGTATCCCTAATTAAATTCATAATCAAATATCCTTAATATAATCATGTTATTACTCCTAAACTCTAAAATTAACTCACCTTACACTCTTACCCTTTTCCGTGGGTGCCACCTTTACCTCTTTATCCCTAGCTTGAACATTGGACTGTGTAAAGTTTATTATGATTAAAAAAATCTTGGGGCTGCTTATATGTTTTTTGTACTCCCCAAAGCCTATGCCATTTTTCATGCATCCTTTAAAGGCTTCTGACATGTCATATGTCTTGTAACCCAAGTCAAGTGTCCCTCCATTTGAATTTACCTTGGGAGGATGAGAAGTCTATTGATTGGTCCTAGCAAATCCCATCACCCTCCTTTCAAACAAAATGTGCCACCTTTCTCTCCTACTTCGTTACTTGTGAAATTCCTTGAAGAGGATGGGGGTAGTTAGGTGGTGGGCCCCCCAAGACAAATCAACAGACCTGTACTCTCCCCATTGCAGTACGACCCCCAATGCACTTTGGATTTGTAATGTAAAATGGTAAATTTATAAGTTAGTGGATAGTTAAGATTAGTAGTTTAATAGATAGTTAGGTTGGATTAACAAGTAATTAGTAGATAGTTAAGCTAGTAAATGAGATCTAATTCCTTCTTGTTTTAATACTTAATTGTGTAGTATTTTAGGCATATATATAAATTAATTCAATAATGTAGTATAAATCATTAGGTTAATTACTTTAGTGTTTTGTAGATGGATGGAATTATTAACATGATTTGATTTTAATTTGTATTGAAACAACTTCTTAATATATTAATTAATCATTTTAAATAGATTCTTAACATTAGTTGTTTATATTATTTTAAAATTGTGAGATTTGTGAATTAAATTAATCAAGATTTGTGCCTAAAGTTTTGGTTAGTCTATTAGAGAAATGGATTTACTCATTTATTCAAACGTATAGTTAATGTTAATTTTTATTTTATTATCAAAAAGTGGATTATATTACTCTTGTGATTAAGTGGTTAGGGGCTATGATCGATTTCAATTAAAAGATAATTTAAATTTTGTATTAGACGATAATTCAAATGTCTAATAAAAAGGTTAATTTAAAGTTGTACGTTAGGGATTGATGGATTAGGAATGCATGTGTTTTCATCATAGGAGAATAATTTTATTAATGATATTGGTACGTTAGGAAATCAGATTGATTTAAGCTATTAGTTATTAAATTAGTAGTTGTTTGGTAAAGTGAAATTGTTATTTAATTTTAAGCAGGACATTTGATAAATGTTTCTTGTATGTTGTCTTAAAAAGGAGTAGAATATTAAATAGAACTAGATGTGAATAGATTCTGTTGTAATCTAGATTAAGAGTTAAGTAAACATTAGGTTAATATAATTCAACATAGGTTCATAACAACTAACTATCATCTTGATGCTAAACGTAGTTAAAAATGGAATCAGAGTTAGACCAATCGGAGTTAAGCTTTCATATAACCCATGGAACTAGTTGATGCCCCAATTATGCATCTATTTGTGTCATGACCTTAATTCAGTCTACGTATACATCTTGTAACTCAAAGGTTAACTCAACCTTGCTGTCACCCTTCCAACTCAACCGTTGTTAGTCATACATACTTATGTGTTTTTAAAAAAAATTGTGTGTGTGTTTTGCCCTAGTTTTAGGCATGACAATTATTGTCTCAATTCTCTCATATTTCCAAGCTCTTATTGCACATTTAGTGTAATCTCATTTAGCTTAATGGAATTCTTCATTTCAATTTAGTTTTTTTACTTATCAAGTAGCTTAATTATGTTATCTTTTTCAAGTTTCTTAGCTTAAATCTATATCTTCATTCCTAGATTACAATTGCATCTCTCATATAGAATATACTTCATTTTATTTTTAAAAGCTTTAAAATCCTTCATTTTAGAAATGGTCTATGGTTGTTATCTCTTGTTATGAGAGTAATTAAATGCCCCAACTAAATAGGAGGCAACAGGTCGATTCGATCGATATTGTGGGATGAGCAATTCTTGTTCATCTTCGCGATTCAACGATTGAGCAATGACTATGTTGTGTTGTGGTGGATTTAGGGCTCAACATTCAAACACATACATGTATAGCCTCTTTTTCTTCATTGTGAGGCTTGTCGATAAGTTCTAATACTCTCTCGAGGTTTGTGTCCTCTTTAGGCACATTGAGTATTTGTCTCCAAGCATCCTCACTTTCTTTATCAAGATCAATTAAGCTTCCTTGTAGTACCTTGTAGGCTCTCAATTTGGCTGAGAACTTGTTCAAATGTAACTTCATCATTTCATCAATCTCTTCCATTTTGGACTCGGGTGGCATTACAAAAACTAGGGATCTTTCCCTTATCTATTTTTCAGAATTTAGTGCAAATGTTCACCTTTCTGATAACTTGTCTCTAAGTTCTTGTGGCATCTTATTTTAAAATTGTATCGGTATATATTTTAAAATACACATTATCTTAATGATGGATTCTTCTATCTTTTTCTTATCCTTGGGATTTAAAGTTAGCCATTTTTTGATCTTAGGCTCAGATATTTAACCTGACCTGATGATTGATGCAATAATTTTACCAATTTTAGTAGGAACTTTGTTCTTTATAGGTTGTTCATCTTGTTCAGTGTCTTCTATATCTTCCTTTCTTCACATTAGTCTTTTTCTCCTCTTTAGTTTTGAAGTGTGTCCGGTTTGAGGCTTCCTCTTGTAAGTCCTCACTTGTCCTTTCTTAACTGGTGATGAACTTGCATCTTTTGTTTTCTAACTCCTTGTTCTAGATGGGGCAGTAGTTCTTGGCTTCTTTGGTGCTAGTGCATCACACACTGTTGATTCAGAGTCACTCACTTGTTCACCTTCATAGACTGGTGACTATCCTATAGTGTCTTGTTGTTGTTGTTGTTTTTAAGTTTCTTCTTCATTTACTGACAACTTTTTCTTAAGTGACTTTACCATTTTATCCTTCTTTCTGTCAATTTTCTTCACTACTAGGCCGATCTTTATTCTTTCCTTAGCCTCTTCATAGGTTCTAAACCTTGGTAATGTTTTGTCTAATGGATCATTTAATAATGATTCAATAGCATTAGTGGATTGATTTATGTTGATCTCATAGTCAAGTGGGGCTAACCATGTTGTCCTTGGTACATCTGGTTTGATCAAGGTGGTATTGGTTTCCACCATAAAACAAATATCAACTTTATATTTTTCTACCATTTGTTCTAGTATCCTCATCCTTTTCTACATTTTGTCCTTGAATCTAGTGAAATATTCATCCATAATTGATGTAAAGTTGTCACCTGGCGACTTAATGAATTCACTAATTTGAATTGTCACTGGTTGGGTAGTGTCCCAGTTGACATTACCGACAGATGGGAAAAATTCTTGAAAGTAAAAAATATGCACATGAGGAGTGAACCAAACTTACATGATTTAGATTTCACTGATCTAATGGTCCTTATGTTATCCTCAAATTGCTTCATTAGAAGCTCAAATAGATCCAACTATAATCCCTTCTTCACAATCTTGTGAGCAGTGTCTACTGCTCGACATGCAATACTATCAAATCTGATGGCTTGGAATATATTAATCCTAGCACACATGCACCAAATTTCAATTTTGGATCTTTCATGGAATTTACCTTTAATCCTCTGCCATCCTATTATACACCTATCATCTTCTCAATCTCAGTGCGAGGAGGGTGTTTGAGTGCCTTGACATTTTTAGTTATTGGATAACCGGTCAGTGCATGTATCACAAACCTAGTGATCTATTTTGGCTTGTCCATCCACATATTTCAGTCATGCACTCTGCTCAACACTATCTTGACATACTCAGTCTTAAATTTTTTTTGGAACATTAGGTCATTTGTCAGCCCTTTCACCTTGATATGTTTGTGTTTATTAGTGATGGTTATGTTTGTGCAAAGCTTCTTGTAATCTTTCTCAACCTCCAGATCTCTGATTTATACAAATTTACAATGGATATACACTCAGACATCCTCGATCAGTAAAACCCTAGGTGGTATGCTTGAAAATGCACCAGCGTCATCAGGTTGTGAAGAAACCTCTAGATAGAGCTTGTATTTAGGTTATTCACAAGTGGTGTTCTTTATTAGGTTAACATTTTTCTCCTTCACATTCTTGATCTTGGAAATGCGAGATGTGGTTGCCATGGTTTCTAATAATTAGGGATTTTCCTATGAACAAACAGTGAGCTTGGCGATTCTAGTTACTCACTTTTCTTTCTATAGCTGTTATGATCTATCTAAATGACATGAATCTATTGTGAGTCACTTCCACAATCTATTCGCTATTCTTTTCTCTTTTCTTCACTTCTTCACTCTTAATTTCATGGTGAGTGAATGAGCTATTTTGTCACCTTTTTATAGACAATTCCCTAAGTGGCACATTTAATGCTTTACCCACTTCTTTGTTTTTGAAGACAGATTCGCTCAGGTATCGCTCAAAATTATGGCTTGAGGTAAGTGACAACTCACCTGACCTTTCATAGGTTTACCGACGGTCCTCAGTAAGTGGTGAAGACTGATTGTCTTTTTACATGATTATCGACGGTCCTCAGTAAGTGGCAAAGACTGATTGTCTTTTTACATGATTATCGACTGTGCTCAGTTTACATTAACAACTTAGATTTTGTATGTACACCGATGATTCTTGGTAAGAATTAACCAACGAGATTGTATTCACAAAATTATAAAATTTAATACCATAGTGCATCTTTATTCATTTTGGTTTTGCATTTTATTAATGTTTAATGGAACTGATCTAAAGTATAACTTGGTATAGTGCAGTTCCATACTTACTTGTTCTACTTAGGTTGGGGTGGTGATATCACCAGATCCATTGGATAAGGTGTCACCAATTGTATTTCTTGATCCAATATCATCAGTGTTTGTAGCTTTCCTCCAGATTTTGTTTCTCATATTGCTAATGTCTTCAATGGTATTGCCATTGTAAAAAGTGTTTGTCTCTGTAACTCGGTCTCTTCAGTCTTTTCTTAGATGAATGACCCTATGATAGTGTAAGCATGCAATTTCGGGGTTATTCCATCTTCTATACCTTCTCATCCATTTTCTCTTTCAGTTTGCAGCTATGTGTCCATATCTACCACATGTTTTGTAATTTTTTCATGTGTTGTAATCCCAAACATATGAGTTACAGAATCTTTTTGGTTGATAAGAATTTTCTTCTTCTTTTGGCTTCCATGCTTTCTTTTTATTTTTTCTGCATTTAAGAGATGTGTGCCCATGCATTTTCAAGTACGCCAATATTTTTCCATGTAGGTTTCCTTCTTTGGTTGTTTTACCTTAGATTTACATTCATATACTTTATGTCCTTTCTTGTCATAGTTATAACAATTTCCAATGAATGTAGAAGTGGATTTAGGAATACCTTTAATTTTTCTTCTGCAAACATTTGATATGTGGCTTGGTTTTCCATAGTGATTGCATGACTACTTCCTTTGCCTTGGATTGGCATAAAAATATTTTTGATCAGCTTGGTATTGTTATTCTCCATGCTCGGTATACCCTAATCCGATATTGTTATTGACTCTTCTTTGTCCATCCTGAAAATCATTCATTCTTTTTGTACTTTGTTCAACTCTTTTGATCATATCACTGTGTTGCTAAATCCTTACTTCATGCTTTATTTTTTAATTCTATTCTCTTATCTCACCAACAACTTCTAAATTTCCATTGAGTTCTATGTTCATTCATTTTTCCTCCTGGCTCATAAGAATAATCTGATTAGTGATCTCATGATGATGTTCAATAATTCTTTGTATTTTTGATTACTTCTCTTGTAGCTTTTCAATGATCTTCCTCCTATCATCAATAGATAATGTTATTTCTTTCTCATCTTGTCTAGCATTATTCATAACCTCAATCATCCTTACCATCTATGTCTCTTGACCGATTTGCAGTGATTTCACTTGTCCAGCCAGATGTTGATTGATTTCATTCAGACTTGTAATGCTTCCTTCAGATGTGTCTAATGTATTGCAAGATGTAGATCGTGATGACTCAAATAAATCAAGTATCTCTTCTTCATGATAGTTTGTCTCATTATACGGAGATTCCATAACCTTTCTTTCATTCAGTATCTCTCTCATCTCTTGACTCTAGCTTCTTTTTATTTCTCATAGAATATCTGTATCTCTATTTTTTGATTCTCAATACTCATGTCTAGCTTATGCCTTTCCATTATATGATCTATTCTCTCAACTGATTTAAAATTTTCCAAATAAGAGATCTATCTCTGATACCAATTGTTGGAATAATGGAATGGTGTGTACTAAGAGGGGAGGGGTGAATCAGTACCCTTAAAAATTTTATTAATTAACCTTAATCCTTTAGTAATCAATTCTTTGCATTACCAACCATATGTGCTATTCTATCTTTATGCATGTAATAATAATTCATAAAATTAATTGTATGTAAACATTCATGAAATGTATTGACACATGACACAATATGTGGTAATGCAAAAAACCCTTGTTAGAATGTAAAAAATGCGGTGGGTATGAAACCCACAAAAATTCACTATCTATAGAATGGAAGGGGCCGATTAAGGCTTACAAGTTTGATCACTTCTCATGATCTTACCTTGTTAGGAGTAACATGTTTAAACTGGTTAAGGTCTAATCTGTTAAGATCTTTAGCAACATTGTTTAGTGTGCACTCGGTTAAGAGGTTTACAAAAGGATTGTTAAATCCACCTTCTCAAAGGATTTCTTCTATTTTCTAAAATTGTTATAATGTAGTCAAAAATACTTATTGACCTAAGTATATGCAATCTTTAATTGTTGAGTAAAAATCCATTAAAGTTTACAATATGATGTAGCACCTATAGTGACTGTTTAATACCTCTGTTCTGCTCAGTAACCTTAGATCTTGTTCTTTATAAATGATTCCATATTTTTTTTGTCCTTCTACATAAAACTCTATCTTTGATCCATATATGTGCACCTTGGCTACAATCATCATGACATCCTTTTGTTCTAATTGATTACACATCTATTTATACAATGAATTTGACCTTAATAAGTTTCACGCTTTACAACTTGACCTTGATCTCTTAGTTTCATGTTTTCAATCAATTAGATGGATTAAAATAATTACAATTACTATACTTGTCCCCCATGAAATGGATTTAAAGCTAAGATTTCAGATAAATATAAAACTTAAGTGTTATATCTGACGTGCAATTCAGATCCACATTGCTCGGAATAAAACTTTCTCTCAGTAGACTGGTGCTCGGGTTTCTCTTTAGTCTTCTTGTCGGTGTTTATAGTAAACTTGTCTGTCAGATTCCTCTATTGTCTACTCTATCGATTTACACTATTGACTGCTCTGTCAGGCTACACTACAAACTTCTCTTGGGTTCCTCTATGAATTATGTTTTTGGTTTACATAGTGATCTATCAGTCGGGTTTCTTTGTACTTAACATTTTTGGTGACCTCTGTTAATTGTTGTGTCGGGTTACTCTATAAACCTGTCTTTTGGTGATCATATACCAATGGTTCAAAAAACTATTTCCTCTACATACTAATGGAAAAATATGATCATCACATATATGTGATGCTACAATGCACACATGTGATTTTTATGCATGACTGATGAAACTTGTTAAAGACAGAACCGAGCATTTTCTGTAGACATCACCGAGAAAACATAGTAAAGAGCATTACCGAGCAGAACAAGTATGAATTATGGGATAAAAATAAGTGAACAAGTCGATTAGAGGAATAATGTACTTAGCATAGATTTGAAAATCTACAAAACAAAGTTGTATTTGAATCAGATCATTATTGTATCAATTTAACCATTGTTACAGATAAATCTCTTAATCGAGTAGGAAAGTGAAAGTCTTTATTATGAAATTCTAATGAATGTTGAGTGTTTTCTTGTTGACCCTATAGTGAATGCATGGTCAAAAGAGAACTATTCACTTTAAATCCTCTAACTAGGTCACATTTAACAGTGTGCATTATAACCATTAACAAGGTTGGCTCTTCATCGAGCTCACTTAAGAATAGTTAAAATATTTTGGGTTACCGGTCCCAGGTGGGTTTTTCCCTTAGCAGGGTTTCCATGTTAAAAATGTATGTTTCAATGTGCACAAATGTTGTGGATTGTTATTTTACTTTACACTTTATTTTATTGACCTAGATTGGTAATCAAAGTATTAATTTACTAATACTCAGTAAAAACTATTTGAATAAATTTTGAGATTACAAAACACATTTCACCGAGTTGAATAATATGTTTGATTTTTTTTTTATATACATCTGGAGGAATTTGGGACTATAGGATAATTCGGAGATAACTAATAGTAACCGATTCACCCCTCTCTTAGTTATTCTAGCAAGGGATCTCAGTTGTTCCTATTTTATTTCTTCCAAATCTTCAAGTTTACTTACATTACTTTTAGGAAAAGACTTGTCTTTATTATCATAAGCTTTTTCAAGAATAACTAGCCCCCTTGGGAACTCTTTTTGATTTCAATTGAAGTGCCCCTTTACCAAAAATGGTATCTTTATTATCTAAGGTTTCAAGACATCCACTTAAATCTATCTCTTTGTTTAAAAACTCTGCTTCACAATGCAAAAATCTCAGAATATCTAAGTCATCTTCAAAGACTTTCCAATTTGAAAAACATTGTCTAGTATTGAGGGCCTAGATTAAATCTCTATTTTGGAAATTCCTACAAATGTAATATCCTTAGGTCTTAAAGAAATGTTTGCTAATAAATCTTCCATTTTTATCTGACCTATATCTATCTAATCAATATTAAATGCATCAAAGTTCTGTAATTCATCCCAAACAACATTCCTATATTGCTTAAGTCTTTGATTTTTTGAATTATATTTGGATTTCATCTGAGATATTATTAATTCAGAGTCTCCAATCACTTTGAGACCTTTTATCTTATGTCTCAAGGCTAATCTCAAACCTATTAACAAAGCTTCATACAGTGCAACATTATTTGTGCATGTAAATAACAATGTAAAAGAAAAATTGAAGGTCTTACCACTACAAGCTATCAATAGGATTCTCGAACTAGCTCCTTCCTTAGAACTTTATCCATTAAAGTACATGGTCCATAAATCATATTGGTCCACAAATTTTTTTTTGTCATCAGATAACAACATAGGCTGAGTTCCTTCTTCAACCCCTATATCTTGTACTTGAAAAGATCCAATATCAGTATCCACAAAACAATTCATATCAACATCTTCATTTATTTCAATCATGTGGGGAGTCCTAATTTATCGAGACACCTTTTCATTATTACCAGCAATATTGAAATTAGAAAAAGATAGATGACATTGTATACTTCCTTCCATTTAAGAACTCCATTTTCTTGATAGAAAAATTCCATAATGAGGAGGAATATCAACAACCAAGACACTCATGGTTAACACTTTGTCAGGACATATAGCCAACTTATATGGAAAAGCCTTAATAGTACCAATGACATGGATTTATCTGGAGTCCATTTCCTGACATCTTCCATGAGGAGTATCAAATTATAATCTCATTGAATTCATTATTTCTACATGCATCACATTATTAGATGCTCCTGAATCTATAATACAAATTTTTAGCATCTTACCATTGATAACCAAAGTTAAGAAAAAAGGATCAACAACTCCTAAAGGATTATTTACATGATTTATATTTAAATAAATATGAGGGATTTCCAAAAGCATTTCTTCAGAATCTATTCCCTTTCTTTCTGACTTCTCTTGTATATTTTTTATCTTTTCAACAACTTCTAGTTTTTTTAAATCTTATTGAAGAAACACCATCTAGCATTGTGAGGACCTTTTCCTTATGTTCCTCAATTGTCATCATTTGAAAAATTGGAACTTTAATATTCATTTATGACAAGAATTTCCTCATATAAATAGGGTTATATGTTACATCATAGGTTTTTTTGTTTCTTAATAATAATATTACTATCCTCAACTTGAATGGCCAAAGTTAACTTTTCTTTCTTTGATTTCTTATTATCCATCTTAGGAGGGGAACAACCTTTTTCTGGTGTCTTTTCTTCTACCTCATATACAATGTTTGAACCATGGGATTTGTTTACATGTTTAACCTTTAACTTACTTGTATTGTATGTAGACCTTTCTTGAAGGTGTTTTGTATCTATAGTGTTACCACTTTGCTTGTTTTTATTATTTTATTTGGTCTCTTTGAAAAAAAATAGTAATTGGTTTTATTTTGGCTCCACCAACTGTTCTATTTCTCAAATCATAATTACTTCTTTCTTTGGTGACCAAATCAGTTGTATTTCTATGTTATTTACTCATCAGTGGGTCTTTTCAATATTGTAGTTTCTTTACTATTCTAAGAATTAAACCCTACATTATTGACTTCTTCTTCTCCTTCATCATCATGAAAAACATGTTGATCATATGCTTCTACTCTGCTTTATGAGCCATATACATCATGATTCTCAATTTAATCATCAGAATCTACTTCAATACATGAATATGAATAAGTAATATCACAACCATTATGATCATACAACTCACCTTACTCCTCTCCTTGTTCCTCATTTGCATTTATATTCAGAGAAAAAACACAATAGTCAGGATTATGTGGGGAGTGACAAGCTTCACACCAATAATCATCATTACTCATGTTAAAATATTTTTTCTATAGGAAATCAGAAGTCCTATTATCAGGCTTGTCCTTCCTTTGTGGGACAATAGGTTTCCCATCCTTCCATTGGGTATTATAAGAATAATTTTGCATCTTCGGTTGTTGACTATAACTGTTATGGGATGGCCTACTATTATGTGGAGTTCTATAATATTTATGTTCTAGTTCCTTTTGATTGGTCCTAATAAACCTCTCATCTTCCCTTTTACCCATTTTTTCTTATACTCTCCTATTCATTTCTATATTAATAGATGTCTTGTAGGCATTACTAATGCTTCTAGAATTCTTATCTCTAAGATGATATCCCACTTTAGAATCAAAAGCATTTAAATAGGTAGCAAGACATATCTCCTCATCAAGCCTTATTTTTTTGAAAAAGATGATGCATAGCCTTTTGGAACCTTGTATTGAATTCAACAACTTCCTTATTTGAATTTCTCTTTATATTGTTAAATTCATTCAACAAGAATCCTTTATTTGTCTTATCACCATATTGATCCTTAAATAAATCTATCAATTCATCCATAGACCCCATACAACCATAAGATAGCCCTCTAAACCACTCCCTAGCATCCTCAACAAGAGACTGAAAATTTTTTTTTATCAAGACATACTCATGCATGATGTTATAGTCATCCATGATATCAATAAACTTCCTTACATGTTCCTCACAAGTAATAACATTATTTCCGGTGAATTCTAGAAGTCTATCTCCAATCTCATTTGGGACTGCATTGGGATAACGAGGAATATCAATAAAAGAAAATTACTTGTAATTTTCTGCATGGAATGACCTTCTTTGAAATTTTTCATCATTTTAGAAGGTAGATGCTTTGTCCTTTGATGTTGATGTAGTTTCAACACTAGCATGTTAAATCCCAGAATATTGTATGAGGAAATCAATCTTCCTCTTCATCTCTAAAGTAGTAGCATCTGCTTCTACTTTCTCAAGAATTTTGGACATGGTTTCCTTCTCCCTTTTGGATTTATCAAGATCAATGTCCAGTTTAGAAACTTCATCTATTGGAACTTTTCATCTTTTGAGTTCATATATTTTAATTCCTATCACCTTCTTCTTTCCTTTATTTTTAGAACCTTGAGCGTCAATACTTTGGTGAGTGAAAAGTTTCTATTGATCCTATTAGAATAGGAAAAACCCTATTCTCCCAAGAAAGCCTGCATGCATAACCCTATCACATGGAAGAAGTAAAGAACAGAAGACAGGAAGAATCTATGGAGGCCAAAATACAGGAGACATCATATGCACAAAAAAACAATATATTGAAAATATGTTTCAAGATGTTACAATGAGATGTGAAAAACTCCCTTATCAAAAACAAAGAGGTGAATCCTTATGAAAGGAATCACAAAAACCTAAAGGTGAAAAACCCTAAAGAATAATAAGATGCCTAAGTTTAACTTAAGCGAAGAGTATAATAGACTAATAATTAAATAAATTAATTATTAGCTATAATATGACTACTTTAACACCCCCCCGTAAGTGTAACTTAGGGAGAAGCTAAACAGATAAGGACTAAAAGATGCATAAAAACAAAATGCATGAAAGGAACTATGGGTCTCAAAAACTAGGCCTGATCAGGTACCCAAGTATAAGAAATAAACTAGATGAAGGAAACAAAGCCTCCAATTTAGGGAAAGTCCCAAAGAAAGGAACAAGAAAGAGAAAGAAGCATCTCTGAAGCATGAAGCTATAAACATTGTCAAAAGTAACTACTGTAACCCCCACTGAAAAAGTGCATGAAAAGGTAGAGAAGATAAAGTTTGAAGAGCTTATTAATTAAACCCGAGAAGAAATAGAGCCAATAGGAGAACCCCCCCCATAATGCTGAACAGGGAGAGGGGTGATAGGAACACTGAAATGCAATGCTAGAAACATCTATAGAAAGAAGAATCAGGAACACCAACAGTGCAACAGAAGTACAAGCACAGGATAAAGGGCAGTGTCACCGACACACAGCATGGGCTAATTTCATGGAAGGTATGCTCACTTGATAAAGGTGGATGAGCACAAAAGGCAAAACATCATAATCCCCCCATGGCACTTTATAACTAAGTGCAAGTACAAAACACACACAAGGTGCTCAAAATCCCAGATATGCAAAAGCAGGCACTTTATCTCAGTGCATTTATAGAAAAGAGAATGCTACAGAAGAGAAGAATTAAATTCTCAGAAGTTAGAAAGAAGAGTGAGCCAAAAGATCAGAAGACGAGATCCCAGGACCTGTAGAACCCAAGTAATCTGCCAGAGTGCGAAAAAGAAAAACTCAGAGGAGAAAGAACCTAGAGTAGAATCTATAAAAAAGACCCCTAAAATTGAAAAGCTCACTGAACCATCTTTCTGATGATATTTGGTTTGCCAAAAATGGAGTCTGGATGAGCCAGATATGGCTCCTGGAAGGCAGAAAATAGACATCAGACTTTGACAGAAAAATACACTGTCAAAATGGCAGAACCCAAAACGCCAACCTCCATCATTGGAAAGTGCTCAAAAAAATATTTTTGATGATATATGGAAGCTGGAAAAATACCCCCGTATGCTCCAGATAGATCAAAAATAGTAGAGGGTCAAAAAGGCTCCAAAACTAGGTTTTAAGCCCCTGGGGCTCAAAAAAATAAGCCCTTAGGCACATGGCGCGTGCAGGGGACTAGATAATAGCTCCCAGTCACCCATGTGACCTTCCACTAGGCTAAAAGGGGTCCACAGGGATAAAGCCCACTGGGCAGCACTGCTAGGTGGCAAAGCCGCGAGGAGCCAGCGGAGCGAGGGGCCGACAGAGCAAACTGACTGAGCAGTAGAACAGGCCAGCGGAGCGGGGGGCCGGCGGAGAGGTGGTGGCATGGGATGAAGGTGATGTGCTCCAAAATGCATTAGGAGCATTATTTTAAATGCCAAAAATCAATTAAAATTAATTTTTTTAAATTTTTTCTTGGTTTCCGTGCCCGTACAACACAGGAAACCAAATTTTTTTTGGCCTTGGAGGCAAGTTGTCCAAAATGGACAAATTTTATATGGATTCTAGGGTTTTTGGGCACTCTAAGTGCAATGGAGATGTCCATTTGAGGCCAAAATGACTAGAAACAAAGGCCCCCCTAAATCCACATAAAAAACTTCTGAAAAACTAGAAAAACCTCTAGCTTGTTAAACACTTCAACAAAGCACAAACAACAAGTAGCAAGATGGCTCTTATACCATGTTAGAATAGGAAAAACCTTATTATCCCAAGAAAACCTACATGCATAACCCTGTCACATGGAAGAAGTTAAGAACAAAAGACATGAAGAATCTATGGAGGCCAAAATACAGGAGACATCATATGCACAAAAAAAAAATATATTGACAATATGTTTCAAGATGTTACAATGAGATGTGGAAAAATCCCTTGTGAAAAAACAAAGAGGTGAATCCTTATAAAAGGAATCACAAAACCCTAAAGGTGAAAAACCCTAAAGAATAATAAGATACCTAAGTTTAACTTAAGCGAAGAGTATAATAGACTAATAATTAAATAAATTAATTATTAGCTATAATATGACTACTCTAACAGATCCTTCTTAGTTTTTTTAGCATAATTTATTGCTTGATGTTTTGACCATTGTTTTTTTTTTTTTCTTATTGGCCATCTCTTTCTTTTCTTTTCTTTTCTTTTTTTTTTTTTTTTTTTTCTGATGACCCACTTCTCTTAGAGGTATCTATTATATTCATCTTTATCCTTAGAGGATACTTCAAAATATGAGGAAATGGTGTCAAAATCTTCATCTTTTCGTACACTAGGAGAATTGTTATCTCCATATACATCCAATCCCATGTCTAGAGCCTCTTCATATTATGATGTATTTTCTTCATGGCTATAATGGGTCAGATCTCCTATCCTAGTGTTCTCCTCTTGTCTTCTTGGTGATGGATTTTATGGACTATCTTTTTTCTTCTTTTCTCTCCAATATTTTCTAGCCTTAGAAGTAGTTGAAAGTCCACCTTCTAATTCAACTTTAGGATTCTGTTCCACTCTAGATATAGTATTCATATTGAAAAAAAAAATATGTATTACTCAACAATGATTGCAGAGATTTCTTTAAGTCGCCACACAACACAAGTTTGGGAAAATACAATTGTAATACCCCTCTAACCCTAATACAAGTTTTTTAATGAAGTAAGATCTTTAGATGTTTTCTTTTAGCCTAATACTTGTTTTCCTGTATAGTTGTTTATAATGATTTTGTTGGCTTGTACCTGAGAATTCTAATATCAGACATATTGTCTGAAGGTATCATTTATGTATGTGTTTATCCCCATGTATGTATAAAGGACCTTCAATACCTTTCTAAACACACCTAGGATGTTATGTGATATATGTTGGATGGATATAGATATATTCTTCTATTAAAGTTACTTTTGATGAATCTTGTATGTCACTTAATGATTTAGGACATTTATTATTATTGCGATGAGTTATTATTAGTATCGATTATTGACTAACCCAATTCTCAAGGTTCTAACCCTCATGTTACATTCCTTGTGTGTGTGTGTGTGTGTGCCTATATACATGATGTGTTTTCATGATTCAGGATGAAGTCATAGTTACTCACATGGATGAGGTCCACACGATGTATCAATCCCGATCATCTGTCTGCAATGTCTTCTTTGATATCTACATCAATGCACATGTATTTCTTCTCGGTGATGCATGCTTGAAGGTACTGAGCATTGACTTCAGCTAGCTTCACAGGTCTGAGCATGCCCCAAAATCCTTGATCATTGTTGTTGTTATGGAGATAGTACCTGGTCCCGCAAGATATCCTATCCCTGATCCTTGTTCCTAGGTTGGGTATTTTTGGATTTTTCCTTTGATTATGGATTGATGTCCGATTATGGTTTCTTGGTATTTGATCATTGTGGATATTCGTTATAGTCCCTAGGACTAGTTGAATATTGTTTTGTGGTTGGACTATCAGTTAGTAATAATTTGATGGTATTATGGAATTAAATATGTGGTAATAAGCCTTTTCTAAGTATATTCATTAATGTATGTTTTATAATAATATTTGCATGGATATATATACACATAGGCATATGGGTGCACACATATGCATATGTCTATATATATTTATATTAATATATTTATATAAAAAAATTTATGTGAGTGTTTATGTATTTATTTATTTATGTGTCCTTGTTATTATAATGAAGGGATCAACTATTGTGTGTAATTAAATCCACTTCATCCTTGGATAAAATAAAGATAAACTACTTATTATTCTTTAAAGAGAGAAAGTAACTAATCTTTATCTAAAGTGAGAATAAAATAAAAGAATTTACTTACAACATAATAATAAAATAATAGTAACTAAAGTACTTAATAATATAAAAAAATTATCAGGAAACTATCTACACATTAATTTATCTAGAGACTATTAATGTCCAAACTAATAACCAGAAGATAGTTGTGGATGGTTGCATCGGTTGAAACTTCCCGTGCAACCAATCCTACAACATATTTATTGAAGGAGATGTAGAGATTAGGAAGAGAGGAAGGAACAGAGAAATTGTATATGAAGAACTATATATCTGAAACTATTAGAAAGGTTTGTGGAAGCACTTGGAGGATGTCTCATTGATTGGAAGGCTTGAGGAGAATAGGCTTGGCTAGAGTGGAATTGGGATAGCTTCAAAGCTTTCTTCGCAGGACACCAGGTATGATCTACCCAGATAAGAGAATCCTATTTATGTGTTTGCTATGTTTTGATGTGGTTGTTTTACTATTTTCTATAGTTGTGTGATCAATGGAAATCTTTTATATTATTTTTTCTGGTATGAATTAAATAATGAATGTATACCTTATAAATATTTATGAACTATTGTTTATCTATTCCTCTTTATGGGTGGTCACCTTCTTTACCTTGCACCTAGTGGCAGGAATAGACAGCCATACCTTGAAGGTAGGATGGGTTTGAGGGTAGTTTTAGAAGGAGAATAGAGGGATATCAACTGGGTATCTCTCTGATTCTACTTCTAGACCTCCATCTTACACAGTTTTACCTGAGAGGCCAATCTGCAAGTTGTTGCCTTTGAGATGCACAAAATTTTCCCACCTGCACAGAACTAGGCACCACCTACATAGGATGTGTGACCACATACATAGGTTGAACAACCTACATAGATTAGGTCACCACACACGCAGCTTAGGGTTCCACCTACACAGGACTCTTCTTGTTTGATTTTTAGGGTTTCTAGAAGGGTTTAGGGTTTGGTTTTTACCCGGGGTTGGTACTAGAAGTTGTTAAAATTTCAGAATACTTTATTTTCATATGATATTATGTTTATGATCATTTAGAAACTTGTCATAAGTTTTAAATAGTTTGGGAACTAGATTAGGGTTGGGTGGTCTCAGTCTGATTTGAGCCTTAGGGCAGAACATAAAATGTAACATTTAACTATAAGCTACATACTTTTAATTTGTTATACTTTAAGTTAAATTTTATGTAATAACTTCTAGGATGTTTGAGAGTGGTTTCAGCCTCCTAGGAGTTCAAATAAAGATTTTAGATTTTTTAGGTTTTAGGAAATTTCAGACTTAGCCAATTTCAGGAATCAACTTGTTTTTTGCAATATGATCTTGTTATGATGTTTTTTGGTTTGAGTTGGTACAAAAAGAAACTGGTTATATGGTTTCTGCATAATACTTGATGATTGGTGTATTTTGATGTCTTCTTATGTGTTATCTACCATCTTGAATGTCAGATTAGGGTCAATCAGTGATCCCCTAAACCCAATCATAGATTGGTATGATGTTATAATTTATGTTTTTATGAGTTTCATGATGTTATTATGTTGTTGAAAATATATTTCGATGCATTTGATGCAATGTGGATGGGTTTTATCTATCTGTGTACTTGATTGCAGTTTAGGGTTGTTTAAAGATTCACAACAACTAGTACTTTCCTAAACTCAACTGTTTGATGTTGTGGAATTTTTATGTCTTCCTATGGATTATTATGTGGGTTTGTTATTCCCTTTTGATGTTTTCTAAAGGTAGGAAACCTAAGAACACTAGGTAAGTGGCTCACAGTGCGGGGTTGGGGCCCTAAGTGGCTAGTACCAGGGTTACCCACTGGTGAGATGTTTAATCAAGTGAAAACATTAATAAATTATGGGAAGGGTACTACACCTTAACTAAGATAAGCCTCACCCATTCTGGTAGTGCTAGTAAAGGCTATGGATGGGAGTGGGAGAAGGTGCTATTGCGATAGCGCAATCAAATAGTCTCATCCCTATGAGAGATGTTCAGTTCTGCATGTGTGTGCTCGAGGGTTAGGGCCTAGAGTGGCTGATAGGTAACCCAAGGGGTGAGGGCTATGTGATGACACTCACATAGCGTGTGTCTTAGAGTTCCTACCAATTTTCTTTATGTCTTTGTGATCTTCTTGTGTTTTCAGTTGTGTGACATTTTGTGAAGGGCTATCATTAGCTTAGGAGTATCCCAGTTCTTACCTTCTTGCGTGAACCTTGGTCTCTGTCTCCTAGCACGGGGGAGTGGACTATTTTTGGATCCACATGGTTGTATGGTTTATATTTATTATATCAAGGTACTGTTCATGGTTAGATGGATGCTCTTGGCTCTTGTTCCTTCTAGATTATCAGTTTTGAAGACTTCTTATTGTATATGTAAAAATGTGTTTATGCATGTGCATTCTTGTAAAACAAATCTCTTGTAAATCATGGGATCTAATGATATGATGTATATGAATGTAATTCAAAGCAATGTATAAGGGAATGGGTAGATCTAGGAAAAAGGAAAGGGAAAATATTATATGTTATCAATATGAAAAGATAATTGTTTAGCGTATTATTAACCTATCTTTTATTACTTTTGGTATCCAAGAAATGATCTTAGACTTAGTATGAAATAATGTTTTATGAATGAATGTGCTATCTCTTGATGTATGGTTTTGGAAAACTATTATGAGTTAATGAATCTATGAATAAATAGCTATAGAATTTAATATTGGATTATGGTTACTATGTTTCACAAATGCGTAGGAAATAATAAAGTATATAGGGAATTGCATATCCACCAAATATTTATCTTCCACCTGAATGCTTAATGAATAGTGTAAATAATGACATAAGTATAGTAAAGGATAACTCACATGGATGCATGGTAACATATTAGGATTGATGGTAAGATTATACATGTAACTAAATGTTAAGAGGAAAGGAATGAATTGCAAACTTATATTAATAAATCAATGCCGTAATGGGTAAATAAATAGATTAGATTATGTTTCTTTAATAGCACTGTTAGGGAACCTGAGAGGACTTAGATTAGTTGTAATATTTCATTGAAATATATATATATATATATATATATATATATATATATAT
>MU227616.1:0-12211 GCA_018584345.1 Thuja plicata | reverse complement strand
TATATATATATATATATATCACATCTCTTAGTGATTAGTTAGCTTTTCCTCCTGGGTTCCCTAGCGGGGCATGACAATAATACTAGCTAATATGAATGTTGTAAGAGTAACTCTGATCTTTCTGTTAGATATTTTTCTTTGAGAACCTTTATTAAGAATCAATGCTTGACTCTATGATTCCCAAGAATTGAATCAAAAAAGGAAAAGTCTAATTGACAAGGATTTCATCCTCCTTTGAGTTCCATAGACTCAGGCAGGTGTACCTCTTGAGACTCACTTCTTCACAGTGAATCTTACAGTGGATTAAGGATTCTCATCCTTCTTCTCTTAAAATTTCAAACTCAAGCATGTTGACCTAATGATTCAATTCTTTAATGAATTAATAATAATGTTTGTATTCTTCAATATAGATCCTAGACATCTATTCTCTATAACAAAAAATAAAAAGATTATTTAGATTTTAAAGGTTTGATTATGATAACCGCATAACCAGTAGAGAACAGTGCCTAATCTAGGGCAAAGAATCAAGTAAACATATATTCACAAAAATATTTTAATGAAAATACACCCAGAACCCAAATGACGTGCCTTAGAAATCATTCTCTCATTCCCATACCCAGACATCAAATTCTTTTGAAAGTCCTGAACCCTCTGAAACCACCCTTAAGAATTACTCCTCCCTTGAAAGAAACTTATGAAGAATCCCATAGTTACCTTTTAGCTCGTGTATTTAAAATGCCTTTCAAATTTAATACACAAGAACTCAAAGAAAAACACATAAAGGCATCAAAAACATGCAAAAGAAAATACCTACTGCATTTTCATTAAATTCCCTCTTATTTCAATACATCCAAAAATGACAAAAAGCTTTGAAAATAGACTCAAATATGAAAACTACTCAGTAGTTGTAATTTTCACCATCCATAATAATACATTACAACTTGATATATATATATATATCATACACTAGCTATCTTGGAATCCTAAAAGAAATAGGATGCAACAAGATTTAGATGGCTAGGCAAAGAAAAAATTACTAAAAGGAAAAAAAAAGGCAGTTACAATTTCAGTTGGTGGAAGAATAAAACTTGAGTAGCTGATTTGCAATCATTCCAAATCTTTTGTACTTGGCACATTTTTCCACAGATATTTAGGGTAACCTCTAAAATTGTTATGAGACTTAGTGACTACAAGTACAATCTAACTTACACTAGTATTGATTATTATTACTTTCCCTATGCTTGTTGATTAGGTGCCAAGTACCATTCACTCCTCATCTATTTCATCCAGATCAATTGTTGTTGGATTCTTCTTCTTGGGCTTGGTGTTGTTGTCCCAAAGTGTGGCCTCATCCTCAGTTGGCCAGTTGAAGCTTTTAATACTTGGTAACTGCTTCATCTCTCTTTCCCACTTGGCATCAGTAATATCATTTACATCTGCAAAAAACTTGACAAAGTCTATTTCAGCTTTAAATACTTCATCTAAGGCTTTATTAAATCTGTCCATATCTTTGACATTTTATTATGTCAAGAAAGCCTCTTTTTTATGAAGCAAGGTGTCAAACTCTCCTTTCCATTCCTTAATAGCCTTGATCTCATCACTCTCCTTTTTATAGGATGAATAAATCTACTGAAATTAGGACTAAATATTCATAACCTTGTGTGGACTTGATTTTATCTTCCTTTGTAAAAGGACAAAGATGTGCCAATTTTTTCAATCATCTCTTGCACTTGGCACACTGGTTCTAGAAGATATGTCTTGTGGGGTTTTAGTGCCTCTAACCTCTCAAAAAAGGATCCCCTACCTGATCATACAGTGAATAATGAGTCTAGAGTTCCTATTTGGCCTTTAACTTCCTTTTCTAGATCAGGCAGCTTGATTTATGCCTTGTACACTATATTCAATTTCCTATTGAAAGTATCTATCCTATGTTGCAAGATCCTTAACAATGCAGAGAGGGAAACCCCTTATGTAATTTATCATTTTCCTATGGAGGGTCCTCAATGACATCAGTCTAAACAGATTCAACCTATTTAGTTGAAGGAGGAAGAGGTTTCAAAGCCTCTTCCAACTTCTTATTCATAGCCCCTACTTTCTCTTACAATGCCTTGATCTAAATCAGGCTCTTCTCTCTATCTTTTTCCATGGAAATTAAATCATCAAAGAGCCTTCCATACCTTGTTGACAATTGCTTCATTTTTGTCTCATTTAGGCGGGAAAAGTGAGTAGCACCTTAGGATATTTCTAGATTGGAGGTGTTATGCAAATTCCAAATGATCTTGTCCCCATCCATATTTTCCTCTACATTGACTATAGATGGCTTTTGTTTTATTGGAGCCAAGGACCACATAGATAGATTTTGGGATTTGGTATCATATCCACAACTCCTTATCATTTCTCCTATTTGATTCTTAGAAGAAATTTGAGCCTCTGGTTGCTTCCTGATCTGATCAATGATAAATGCAAATTCTAGATTCCATCCAAACACAAGAAACATCCCACTAGACTTTACCAATTGCCTAGCCTCCTCTGGTGTGATGGTTATAGAATTAGGGTCATAAGCCTTCAGAGCCTGTATCGATTCATCTCTTAAGGTTGCACCCTCTATTATCTATAGTTAGGACCCAACCTCTTGTTTCTTTCTCCAAATGAGAAATTTATTGAACTAATAAATTTTGATGAATGCATCATCATTTAGAAAATCTTCCTGATAGAGCTCTCTTTTGTCCTTGCATAATTGGAGAGACAAATCCACTTCCTCTTGGATTTATTTTGCCTCTTCTTTCCCTCTCTAATAGTTTTTCTTAATTGGTGATGGTACTACCTATCACTAATGATCAGGGTAGTTTCTCTGTCTTTCCTCTTTCTTTGTGCTTCTGACTGAGAGGGTTCTCCCTATTCTATTCTCTATTTTTCCTAGGAGGCTCACTTGTTACCTCAGTATTAGGATCTTTTGTGCTTTGCTCAAAACTAGGTGGCACATCTATCTGAGTTGGACTGTAAATCCTATACCCTCCCTTACTGTCTTCATCATATTCTAAGGATGAGTGTTTTTCAGGGCCCCTTTTTCTTCTCTTCTATCTAATTCTTCATTTGGTTATACAAAGTGTCATACATTTTGATCATCTTTGTAATCCTGGTCATATAAGGCATTCGCGGGAAGAAACCTCCAAAAGGGATCCCTTCCTTTTTCATCTCCTTCTCCATGTGTATCAGGTCCAAGTATTTTGAAACTCTCTTTTCTAGCTCTTCATCATCAAGAATATTTCTGATAACATCCTCTTCATCACATCCTTCATGTTCCCTGATGGCAATAACACTTGGGGTTAGCAATTTATTGCTATTTTTTATTAAACCTTTAGGGTCCACATACCTGTATAGGGCCATGCTCATCCTGAAATTCCCCAACCACTTGTTATTTCCCTCCATGGCCTTCTTCCCAATAGCAGAATCAATAATATTGAACTGCATTGATGTAAATGTACCTTTCCTATGAGGGGCCAAGTGTTCTTTGTCTGTCCATATCAGTTTCCAGATGAATTCCATTAAGGAAATCCTTGGAGGAACAAACTTAGGAAGTATATGTGGGGGATAAACCCTGATTAGTGTGTAGGTGTTTTCTGAATAGAAATCTCCCCAATTGTGATCTCCTGGCCACTTATCAACATACTCACAAGGACTTAGAAGTATTAGCACCTTGATTGTTAACCTGGTTATATTTTTACCCAACATAGTTAGAATTTTATGTACAATCCAATTCTAGAAACTAGAGAGCTCATTCTGATTAGATGTATAGTTTCAAACCCTAATCCAGAACTGCATAGGGTTTCCTGGCCTTGGAACTATGTCCTTGGTCCCAGATTCTATGTATCCATGCTATTTATGTTGTGGAACAAAATCAAATGCATTAGAATTCAATAATACATGAATTTTGGGTTAGTCTTTTTCTATATACTTATAAGGACCTCATGTATATTGTCAATAATATACTGAATATAGTCAAAATCACTATTTACATGGGAGTTATGGATGTCCAAGATGATAATCAATAAATCCAAAGGCATTTTCTCCATATGCCCATCAATTCCCAATACTCTACACAACCCATAAGCTATGTACTTCATGTAAAAGTTCAAATCGTTGAACTCATATGGTGGATTCTTGGAAGGGGTAGTGGGGCTATGTAGTTTCTATTTTACCTAGGCATGTGAGAAAGGATAAAATTTTTAACCAAATTGAACTCTCTACTATGTTTTTCTTTCAGTTTTCTTTGGTCAATTTTTGTACCAGAGGCATGGTATATACCAAAGGATTTTATAAAGGAAGCCCTATCCAAGGTGACTAGGGTTGTCTCATCATTGTTTTTGATGATTTTAGAGACTATGTCACACCTTCTAGCTAATTCAACTAACAAGTTTTCATCTAGAAAGACATCAGGGACTATTAACTTGTCCAAACCTAGTGTCCATGGATTTGCAATTGGGATTTGTCTATCTTTATTACTATATAATTGATTGAACAGATGATAACCAAAACACCTAGGAGTGACAAGATCCCTAATATTAGACATGAAGTCTAGGAAGAAATTATCACTAACCTTTTTATTTTGATTTGTTCCAGGAAGGAAAGTGACAAAATCCTCTTAGTAGTTTCTTTTCACCTACTATTCTTCTTTTGTATCATTTTTTCCCTCACTAGGTAAAGCCTTGATGGATTATGCTTGACTCATATTTGACGGTCTCTGAATTATCTTTCTTTAAACAAGACTCTCTTCACAAAACTTTGCAATTTATCCAATTCTCACTCATCTCTTTAGAAAACTTTGAGAATAAAAATGTACAAGTGTTGAGCCTATTTATTATTGAACAATCAAGACAACAGTCTAATCAAGAACTCTGAAAAACCGTTGCTCAATCACTTCTGCAATAACTCTGCAGGTATTGAAATTAATTCTTTCCTAGTTGTGGCACCTAAAGTTGACAAGTAATTTTATTTGAACGCTAGCTGGAAAAGGTCATGATTTATTTTTTCCTTTTAAAACCTTATAAAATGATAAAAAAACCCAAGACAACATCTAATTGGCCTAATTTTTGAGCATTTTTACAACTCAGTAGAGTACTTGTACTTTGTCAGGGTCTCCAATCTTTTATTAACCTTGTCTTTTTTACTTTATTTCCTTGGAATGGATTGAGAAACATATTCTTAGGATTTCACTACACTTAGCTTTGTCTAGAGATTACATGAGTGCTCTATCTCTAGATCTCTGAATGTTTTTATTGATTTGGGTTATATTACGATATCTAGTGTCAGTTGTAGATCTTGTAATTCATCAATGGTTCTTTTTGAATCACTAAATGATTTACCTAACCATGCTTTTATTTTGAGATTCAACACTAGCCACATATTTTAACCCTACTTCACCTCTGGTTCACCTTTTGACACTGAGTAACTCATCTCTTTGTATCTTTGAATCTCACAATGTAACTCCACTTGACTTTACTTGACCATGATCAAATCTGGAGATTTAGAGATAAAGGAAACTCCAAGTCACTAAATAAAATTCTCAACTCAAGTCTCATCTAGAGATTTAGTGAGAGCCATTCATATGAGATGAGATCGATGATCCTTGCCAAGTCTCTGAGCTTTTAACTTAACCTTAAGTCCATCTAGAGATTTAACAATAAGGAAAAAGTGTAACCCTTTCTTGATCTTGATATTGATCCATGACTCATATTTGATTTCATAATCCTTAATACTAACTCCAGTCTATTCTGAGATTACAGGATAAAGGCCATTTTTTAATCTCCTAATGTTAACACTAACTTTATTCAAGTCTTAAGATTCAAAGATAAAGAAGTCTCTGTATTGCTGAATGATTTTCTTTACTTTGGGTTTACTTTGACACTTGATGAAAACCATGGATCTCAACTTCCACTTAAACATGTGTTTGCATATTAGTTTATTACCTCATGATTATTGAATGTTTCTTGACCTTTTGACCTTATCTAGAGATTCTGCTGAGATCAATAGTCTAGATCCTTCCTCGAAAAACCTGAATTAGCTTTAAACTAACCATAATTGACCTTGATCACCTCAGAAGATTCAATAACTAAATATATCTCCAAGTTTCTAAATGGTTATTTTAACTCAGGTTTTATCTAGAGATCATGTGCTAGCACTAGATCTTTTCTTTAATCAACAATCAACACTAAGTCTCTGAATGCATTTGTAATTAACCAATTCTTTTTTAGATTAAGAGATAACCCTTGATCTTGATATATATCCAATGGCTCATGCTGGATCTTGAGACCATTTCCTTAAAAACACTTCCATTCCAAGATCATGTGACCAAGCTACCTCTGAATCTCAAAATAAACTTTACTAGACTTGGCATAACCACAGGTTCATCTAGAGATTTAGAGATAACTGAAACTCCAAGTTGTTGAATGAAAAACTAATTCTGGAGTTTATCTAGAGACTACATGCTGATCACATGACCAAAATGAAGATAGAAAAGATTGACGATCCTCTCCATATACCTAAATAAAACTTGATTTTGAAAATTATCTAATTAGATCTATCGCTAGCCGCTCATTTGAGATGAGATTGATGATCCTCACTAAGTCTCAAAACATTTCACTTAACTCTTATTTCATTCACCAATTTAGCGACAAGGAAAAATGATAACCCTATCTTGACCTCGAGCTAGATCACAAGATTTAGAGATCAAGGGTATCTTGTAATCTCCAAATAATTTTCATAACTTGAGTTCAGTTATGAGATATAGCACTAGCCACATGATTGAAACTGCATCCACGGTCCTTGATAGATCTCTGAATAAAAATGTTTACCTTGACTTTATCTCGTGACTCAGCACCAACTATAAGATCAAAAGGGCATCAATTTCCTACACATGATCTCTAAATTTTATTACACTTAACCATTTCATTAAGAGATCACATGACTAAAATGATTTTTTATGACCTTAACTTTATCGCTGAATTACAGAATGTTTCTAGCTTAACCGCCAAGATCTTGAGACTTAGAGATAACTGCTATGCCAAGTCACTGAATGTTTCAACTAACTATCACCCTTATGAGACTTAAAGACATAAAAGACATGCTCAAAAAGGTCAACTCAAAAAAAAAAGACTAGGGCATGATTCCTTTGCAATTTTAGGCAACACAAGCCTAACCAAGGACAAATATGACTTAGGGTTTAAGGTTTACATGCATTTTCAAAGCACAATTGCTTAGGATACAAAATTTTTTAGAAATACTTGAGGGAACACTTTAAAAAACTTTTATTTTGATGATATGTAACTGATTGAATGTTTGAAGATGTTAAGTTGATCACCGAAATGCAGAAAGATAATGCAAGACATTAAATCAGTTAATGGATTGTATTGTCATTGATGTCAACTTAATATAATCTAATTGGTTATATTCAAAGTGTCAAAGACTTCAGAGAATCAAAGAGATAAATATTATTCTTTAATTAATGCATAAAAGACCAGCATTCACTAAGTGAATTCAAACACTGACAGCTAGTGAAACCCAAAGGATAGAGAAAACCATGAGAAAAGGCATGGTGATGCATGAGAAAATAAATCAACAAGAATTACTGATGAGAAGAATCACAAGCATTACCAATGACCAGAATTATAGTGTTAACCAATGGACAGACAAGCCCAAAAGATAGACAACCCCAACGGACAGACAACACTAATGGAGAAGCCCGAGGAGAACTGAAGTGTTGACCAAAGTTATCAAAGAGTTAAAACAATGAAGCTAACTAGAGTTCAGAAATGACAAAATACTTAGCTAGCAGAGCTAAAGATAGAATTAACTAGTTGTTGACATTATTTTATTCAATAAGTTAAAGCTAGAGTTAAGTAAAATATTTAAAGCTCTTTTATCCAGTTGGAAAGAATATTTCTATGAGATAAAACATGAGTTATGCTTTAAATCAAGATTGGCTAAGATTGTGGATCACGCCAAGAAAAATAAAATCAAGAAGTTTGAAATGGTGATATCATGTCTATAAAGAGACAATGTATTTTATTATGAATAAAAAAGGGGGAGTGAATGAGAAAGAGGATGCTAAAGAGAAATGGATGAAGAAAAACTTCATACAATCTTGATCAATCAAGCTGAGGAAAGAGCTAAATATTTCTGTGGACACTGAGAAATAGAGAAGCATAGCATCACCAAGGAAAAAGAAGTGGAGAAAAGGTATTGAAAAGACATATTTATTAGAAATGTAAAATGAACTTAAAACAGATATTTAAATCTACAAGTCTAAGTTGTATGTGTAAGCATATCATTTACTATTTCAGTTTAACAATTGATTTAGAAATTCTCTTGACCAATATGGATTTAACAATCCTTTCTATATTGAGATACATCCCAAGGATTATCAAAAAGTTTGATCATGAAGATAGCATGAGATGCTAGATACCATTTGAAAACCTACATTGGGTTTGGTCATAGAAGGTATCATAGAGATGCCCGATATCAATTGAAAAACTATTGTATTTAAATCCTCTAACAAGGTCACACCTAACAATGTGTTTGTAACCTTTAATAGGGTTGGCTCTTCATTGAGCTCACTTTAGAAGAGTGAAAATTTTGGGTTACCAGTCCCAAGTGGTTTTTCCCTTAATAGGGTTTCCCCATGAAAAATCATTGTTTCAATGTGTTTATGAGTCATTACTTTAGTGTTTTACATTACACATAACTAATCTGGATTGATTGGTATACACTAAGCAATTTACTAGTTTTCGGTAAATGAAAGACTGCTATTTGGTAAACATTAAGAATAAGGTTGAAATAGTCAACTATGAGCAGTAGTTATTTGATAAGTATATTTGAAGGCATGCATCTTATATGACTGAAGATAACTAGAGGCTTAATATTTTTGTACTAAGTTTTTGGGTAGATTTATTGGAATATTTTTGAGGCCACTAGTTCACCCCCCCATGTGAGTTATTCTAACAATTGGTATCAGAGATTGTGTGCTTAGAAAGGGAGTTTAACAGCTTAAGCAAAAGATCATAGGATGAACAAGTGAGATGTTCCCAAGTTGAATAAAGAAAAATTTGTATCATGGCAAAGCATAATAAGACTCCACCTATCAGGTATTTGTAATGACGTTACTCAACACCTTGATACTGAATATGTGTTTCCTACAAGACCTCACACTCTTGAGCATTTGAGAGAAAAGCATGAGCATAATTGCATGATGATAGAGCTTTCTTCCTCACTCTCTGATGTTGAGTTTGAAGAGGTCAAAACATGCACCTCTACAAAGAAAATGTGGGATAAATAGAAGTTGGTACATGGAGGAGATGGTAATGTACTAAGAGCCAAGGATGAAAGCCTAAGAGGGAGGTTTGATGACCTAAAGATGAAAGAAGGAGAAAATATCACTCAGTATAGCTGCAGACTCAAAGAGGTAGTCAATGCTATCTAAGGATTTGGAGGTTTACTTGAAGAAGAGATAGTGGTAAGTAAAATATTAAGAACCTTACTATATGTATATTCTATTAGTGTATCTATTATTCATGAAATGAGAGCAGGTGCAAAAAATACAGCTACTCTAGATAGTCTGATTGGTAGACTGATTTCATTTGAGATGAATACTTTTGATAATAGTGTCTTACCATCTATAGAATCTGCATTCAAATCTTCTTTGAAAATAAGTAAGTCAATTCATATACACACTATTAGAAATGATAGTGAAAGTGATAATGAGGATCAAGGACTTGATGAGATTGAAGAACTAATGGAAAGAAGATTGTAGAGAGGAAAAGGTAGATACAAAAGTAAACTACCACTTGTATGTTTTAATTGTCAAGAGGTTGGACACTTTGCTGCAATATGTCCTAACAGAAGAAAAGATGACCAAAGTAATGAAAAAACATATGAAAATAAATTTGACTAAGGTGATAACACATATTACCGAATAAACAAACAATCTAACAAAAGAGATACCCGCGATTACAAGATCAAAGGAAAGAAAGATTGTTACCTAGCCCAGAACAAAAATGATGATACTGACACTAAATCTGAAGGAGACATTGAGATGATATTTGTAGCCATGAAAGATGATTTAGACGATGAAGAAGAAAGGTATTTAGAAACTGCACTTATATCTAAGGTTAGTAATAATGATGTCTCGATTATAGATAGTGGTTGAACTGACCACATGACCAGTGATAAACAAAAGTTTGAAACTTTTGAATACTATAATGGTGGTTCAGTAAGAATGGGTAATGACACACCTTATCTAGTTGAAGGTAAAGGAACCATAATGTTGAATAACTTGATCAAATGTGAAAATGCTTACTGGGTAAAAGGACAGAATTATAATCTATTAAGTGTTTCATAGCTTAACATTATAGGTCACCGAGTAGCATTTGAGAATAAGAAGGAAAAGATCTTGAATGGATCAGGAAGGTTGATTGGAACTAGTGATCAGACAAAAGGTAACCTTTTCTATCTTGATTACATTAAAACCACTTGTTTGATAGCTACAAATAAAGACATATGGTTGTGGCATAAGAGATTGTTCCGTGTGAATTTTGACAACATGATAAAGATAAGAAATAAAAGGAAAGTTAGAGGCTTACCGAGCAAGACAAAGCCCGAGCATATCATGTGCAAGAATTTTCAAAAGGTAAGGTGGCCAAGTCTAGTTTCAAGAGTAAATCCCATACATCTAATGCAATTCTAGAATTATTCCATACTGATCTATGTGGACCGATGAGGACAAAGACTTACTATGGAGATAGGTATTTCATTCTCTTTGTTGATGATTATTCTAGAATGATGACAGTTATGTTCTTAAAAGATAAATCAGAGGAATTCAAGATGTTTAAATTGTATAAGGCTATGGTTGAAAAACAAAGTGACAAGAAATTGAAATGCTTAAGGTCAGATAGAGGAGGGGAATTTATTTCAGATAAATTCACTAATTTCTATAATTAGCATGGAATTAAAAGATAATTTTCTGCACCAAGAACACCATAGACAAATGGAATTGCTGAAAGGAGAAATAGATAAATTATTGATGATGCAAGAACATTGAGGATTGAGAAAAGAATCACTCAAAATTTCTGGAGGGAAGCTGTCAGTACTGGTATCTACACATTGAACATAGTACAATTGAAGAAGGACACACAAAAGACACCCTATGAGATTTGGTATGGTTACACACCCAATGTAAGTTACTTCAGAATATTTTCTAGTCAATGTTATATTTTGAAAGATGATAGAAATGGAAAGCTTGACTCCAAAAGTGATGAAGGTATCTTTCTAAGGTATTCCACCAAAAGCAAGGCTTATAAATGTAAGAATAGATGAATTTGCAGAAAAGAATAATAAGGAAAGTAGAAAAGAACAAGAGGACTACAACATGTTTTTTTATACTGAAGAACCTGACACTCTACCTAAGAAACAATGTATCACTCCTGAGTGACAAAAAATTACAACTGAGCATCAGGTTGCAATTACCAAAAATCAGGATAATACTTAAGATGATGTACTGAGTGATGGAGATTAGAATAAAGGTCAAGAAGATAATCAAAATGATGGGCAAAGAGGTGAACCAAAACTTTCCAAATATTTCAAAATACATCATCCACAAAATCATATTATAGGAGAAAAGAAGGCTAGAATGAGAATAAGAAGTAAGTCTCTAAACACTAGATGTTTACTCTGTGATTTTGAGCCTAAATCTGTTAATACTACACTTTAAAATGAGGAATGGGTCAGTGCTATGAATGAAGAAATAGAAAATATTGAGAAGAAAAGTACATGGACAGTACTACAAAGACCAAATGACAAGAATATCATCGGTACCAAATGGATATTCAGAAACAAGCTGAATGAGAATGGAGAAGTCACGAGAAACAAAGAAAGATTAGTATACAAGGGGTATGCACAAGAACAAGGTATTGATTATGGTGAAACCTTTGCACCCATTTATAGACTAGAAGGAGTTATAATTATTGTTTCTTATGCTACATTCAAAGGATTCAAGGTATACCAGATGGATGTCAAATCCGCATTCCTAAATGGTGTTAGGGATTTTTCTTGTATGAATCACAATGCTTGAAATAACTACTTGAACACCATGCTTCCTAATACTGATTCAGGGACAAGAAAAGCCTAATTGCTAAGGACTGGATAAGGTCCTTCTTCGTTT
>MU227615.1:4206462-4217608 GCA_018584345.1 Thuja plicata | reverse complement strand
TTAAGATCCTATTAGATATAACAGAAATAATCTTATCCCAGAAATTGTATTTTTCTCATCCTGTGAAAAAAAGAATGCCCAAATATTTGCAAGGAAAGGATCCCAAAGTAAAGCCCCAAAAATGGGATAGGTGTTGTTGAACCATATGAATCACATTAATAAAAAAATATTTTTGACTTTTGGGGGTTAACTAACTCGTCTGAAGCAAAAGAGAAATCCTCTATAACTATTTTAATAGTCTCACATTCCTCAAAAGTTTCTTCCCCAAAAACGAGTGTATAATCAACAAATTAATTATGAGTATAATGTTCATTTAGATTACTCACCATATTTCCTTTCCAGGATAAAAGTACAATGTCTTGGTTTATGGCCTAGTTGAGACCCTCATCCATAATTATTAGTTGAGACCCTCATCCATAATTATGAAAAGAAAGTGGGAAAGAGGATCATCTTTCCTAATCCCCTGAGAGGAGTGAAGGCTAAGGCTAAGGCTAAGGCTAAGGCTGTAGACATATTGAACCAAAGGGTGCGGATGCGGATTGTATGAAGAGATAAGTGGCTGGTTAAGAATGCTAATGATAATAAAAGTCTCTCTTAATATAAAGATAAACATACTATTCATTGACTGGCACGTTCAATGATGGAGGAGATATTTTTGACTGATTGTCTTATCTTTTTGTGAGACATGATTAAAGGAGGAGAAATTTTTGAGCGACGTGTTCACTTCTAACTAGTCCTCTCAAAATTCAACTGTAAAAAGAAAATTACTTAGGTCTACAAAGATAAGTGGTACGATTTCTTGAAAGAGATATTTTTTTCCACTTCTTTTGTTAGCCACACATTTCACTTTTCTTGTTGGTCCTTTATTACTTTTATTACAAGCCACCAAACCTGTTTTTTGCTCATTTCCAAAACATTCATTTTCATCTTCACTGTATTTGTTCCTCTTGTTCACATGGAGATGGTTGTTTTTTATTTTTATGTGACAGTCCACTATTTTTTATTGTAATTTCTCATTGAATTCATTGTATCTTGTTTTTAAAATATCCACAAAACCTTGACGTTTAAAAAAATTTTAATGTTACCCAATAACATGCTTATAAATGTTAGTAAGCCCCACTCTATGAAGGGGTAACCTAAGAAGTACTTTCACTTCTCACTTACATAATATTGGCCTTAAAAATCGGTTCCCCTTGTAGTGCTGCTATTGTCCATTTACATTATCTCACTCCTCAATTCCCTTTTAACAGATTTGTTTGCAAGTTTCCTGCAGAAAATCATCAGGGGTGCATGCAAACAATTGTCAATCGAATGGTTACTTTGTCCATCAACAATGTACATCAACCAGCTTACTTTGTCCATCAATGGTGTACATTGTCACTCAAGGGATATAATCTTATGTTCCCATGCAGTTGTTTAAGTACAATTTCTGTTTAATTTAAGAAGCTGAAGTGGGAGAAAAGGGGGGCTAGAAGTAATAAGCAGTGCTTATTGAGAAAAACAATATGTGTTTTCACTAAAAACATTTCCTCTCCTTTTTATTTGCCAAAATTTTTTCTTCCATAGTTTATTTTTGACAAATATTATACAAACTTCCATTTAAAAATATAATTTAAGAGTGGTGCTTTAAAATAAGCAGCAAATTTTACTTGCATGGGGCAACTAGCTCCACAAATAACTCCTAAAAATGTTCAGCAGTCACTGTTAGCCAAAATAAGCCTAGCAGCTGCATGGGAACATGGCCCAAGATGATCTAAATAATCGTAGGGTATTTTAATTCTAGCCATAAATTCATCTATTTTTAGTTAAAAATTATACAGGATCAAATTGAATTTTTTCCTAAAAAATAGTAGCTTCTACTTTTTAGAGTTGTATATTTGAATGCGTTCGAAAGGGTTGGTGGCTAAAATTTGCGCCACCAGCTTAGTCCTTTTTTTTCCCACTTGTTAATCATATGAAAATTCTAAATTCTTATCACTCATTCTTTTCTATATTTCAATTTTTTTAGTCACATAAATAGATTATACTAAATAAAAAATTCATGAGGTCACTAGCTTCCATAAATTGTGGAGCTTAAATTTAAGCATTAATTTCGCTAGAAAAATCATGGGATCTCCCAATTTAAAATAATCCAAATAAATCTAAGCAACACCCACTACATTTTTTAGGAAGCCCTCCTCCATGGGACCACACCCTAAGCCTTCTCTTCTGACCAATGATTAGTTTATGTGACGTGGTAAGCATTCATAGAATAACTACTTGGAATATGACTATCATTAAATAGGTTACTTCGACAAATCATGACTATTAGGTCGAGCTCATATAAGGAGAGTCTTCGGTAAACATAATTTTATTTAAAATAACATATGGAAAACCAAATATAAAATGAATTCAAAAATTATGAAACATCTAATTTACAAGAATTTTTTTAACCCATAGAATCAAATTCCAAGTTGAAACATTGTATCAAAATTAATTTGACTAATTAAGTAACAATGTATTTAAATACCCACTTGTGTGAGAAATTAGCTCATCACATTTAACTTCCTATTTTATATAAGAAATACCATCCTAATATTTTATATAAGGAATCTAATTGGCCAAGAATATTATAAAGAATTATTCTCATAAATAAAGTCTGTATTATAAATAGGCAGAAAAAGTTCTTGGCAAAATAAATTCTGGGTCATTTACGGAAAACCAAAGTAATATGGGTTAAATAGGAAAGACTATAAGAGATTTATACAGATTTTATTAGAAAATATAAATTATACAAAATTATAAAATACACCATTTTAATATTGTTTGTATATAAAATAGGATATATATTATTAATTAAATATATCAATTATTTTAATTTAATAGTAATTTTTTTTTTACAAAAGTGGAAAATAAGCCATGGAAAAATTTATTTATTTAATATAAGAAAAGTTAGCATTAATCCTAGTTTAGAGGAGCATATCCGCAAGAAAGAAATAGGAAGAAAACCTCGAGTTGTAGCTCTGAAAACCTAAGAAACTAAATAAGATTTCAAGTGTGAAATTTAGATACAAAATCTAGTCCAAAGTCCACCAGAGGCAAGAGCCTAGAACAAACTGGAAGGAAGACCAGTTTGTGTACAATTGAAAGCATGCATTATTGTTGGGTATTAAGCACTATGTAATGCACTAAGAGGGGGTGGGGTGAATTAGTGTCGTAACTAGTTTGACAATTTAAACTAATTTTGATTGTCAGTTACAAACTAACCAGTAAACTGATTATCGATGCATTAACCATTATTTATGATCACACTCATGAACATAAACCAGTAAATGAAAACCAAAACATCATAATCATAAACACATGTGACAATAATTTTGGTATCATGGAAACCCTTGTAGGAGGGAAAAACCATGATGGGGATGATACCCACAATCTTCTCTACTGCAGTGTGGAAGGTTCTCTATGAAAGGCTTAAAAAAAATCTTTCTGATAGTTATTCGTCTTGTGAGAGATGCCTAGTACACTATGATATGTACAGTAAAGACCTTTGAAATTCTACATCCTGTAAGGATTAAAATCTTAATCTAGAGATTCACCTTGTAAAAGGATTTAGAAACTAAGACCTATAAGAGTCTACCTTGTGAAAGGATTTAACTTGCTGCAATTGTGAGAGAACAAAAAGTAATTGATCTGTAGTAGCACTCCTTTCCTGTAAGATCCTTTATGTCTTGTATCTTCTCAAACTTCCATACTATCTATGACTCAAACCTCTCCTTCCAATATTTCTACAATCTTCTGTATCGGTCCATGATTGATCTTGCAATTGCTTTTATTCATAGAATGGTCTCACCTCTTGTATCCTTCTTACAGATAATCTTTTATATGATTTCTTACTGTTTTACTTCTTAAAAAACACCATTGATTTTTCCTCTAAAGTGTTTATCTCTCCTCTTTCTCAATTCGCCAATCTCAAGATAGTAATACGTTTTGCTCTTTAGAATTCAAAATTGTTTTTAAGTCATTTAACACTTTAAGTTCAACTTCTTGTAGAATCTTCCAGATCATTGTTAACCTTGGATAAAATTATCCATTCAATTAAACTAATACAATCTTGACAACTCATATAGCTTTCACAACCAACCTCACCTTGAAATCTGTGTCGATTTGTCATTTAGTGATTAAAGAAATAATGTTGCAATGTTTATTCTAGGATACTGATTAATCGATCAAATCTGAATAAGACATTAACATTTAAAGATTCGGTCGTGCAATTCATCTCTAACATGTTATAATACATCATCATGTGAAATAGCTCCTCATAAGACTTCGACCTTTATATATTCATTCATAAGTTGTCCATCATGTAATTGGTGTGCCACTTAGTTTTAGGTTGTACAAATTGAATTCTTCATTACCATTCATTTTCAATTAAGATGATACATTATTTAGTGTGTTTGACCATCAATGACAAGATTTGATCAGACATGTATCATTGTTTGTTATCTTTCCCAGTTAGTTGATCAACGCCAACAATTACAAGATATAGATGACCTAGCAAGGATAAGCAAGAGAAGAACATGAGCCTAATGTCTCCATGGTGAAGAGGAGGACACCACATTAGAAACCAATGAGTAAATAGATAATGACCCATGTGGGGTGAGTGGTACAACCAAAGACACCAAAACTAAAAGTGTCACCCAAGCCATCTAAATGCTAACCAACCTGAGCTGAATTTTCACAATAACAAACACATCTAGAAATGAACTGTTAACTTTGAAAGTATGAAAATCCATAATATGTCAACAATTGGAAAATAACTAAAATCTAACTAGTGCCCTTTTGCAAATATGAAATTGGTAAACTTAAATCGGACCACATCACCTATATGGTAATACCATAAAACAAAAACCAAGTGGATCATCATAATAAATTGAAGGTATTTAAACATCATCAATGTCCTAACAAATCCCAAATCAGATATAACAACCTCTAGGAGAAACATTTTCATCTCTCGAGATCATCAAGAAAACCAAAGCCTTTCCACATCCATTACTTATGTTGAAAAGATGAAATCAAAGCATCGAGAGAGTAAAAAGGATCAAAACATGTCTCTCTTTCCCTGTAGAGAAAAATAAGAGGTATAGAAAACACCAACTGATAATATCAGAGATACATCAGCCAACTACCCAAGTGAAATGATAAATAGATTTCCAATTAAGATACATGTGTTGTTGAAGTCCGTCAAAAATATGTTGCAAGACATCAGAATGGACCAAAGAAATAATCTGACAGTAAGGACTGCATAGGCAAATACAACTATTAAGGTAAGTGACATATTGGTATCTTCAAATCATACAAAAGGATGCTACAATAACATTTTTTGACTTATTGTTTCATTGACTGAGGAGATAAGGAATAATAGGACTAAAGTCCCTATTTTGAGCAAAAAGGAAAGCAAAATTATTGTTTTAATGAATAGAGTTATCATGTGTGCAATTCCAATACAACAGTACCACATATATGCTTGATCATAAAAAAGTAACAATAACTACCAGTATGAACAATACTAAGGTATATTGCATATCATATTTTCTAGAAACATAGAGTAGGCATGGTCATCTCCCAAAAGATCCATTAACTAGTTATATATAGTAAGAAACTCATTGTAATGCATAAGAGAAATGCAAAAAAGAGTGACTAGACTTACATGATTAGTGAAATCATGAACAAAGAAACCTCAATGAGGACATCCCAACAATGAAACAAGAGTCACACAATGAACATAAAAATTCAAATAACAACAAGGGATATAGCTAATGCAAGATCATAGGTTTGAATTAACATAGATTCATGAAATTACATCAAGTTGGACAACAACATGTAGGCTTACATTCCAGTCATATAGGCCTGATTATAGATTAAATTCTGAATTATTTAAAATGCTAGCCTTCAATAGGTTATCTATCTTAGAACTACCAAATTAGAGATCCAATATATCAATTTATAGATATTTGCAACAAAAAGAAGTCAACCAAGATCGATCACATTCTCCAAGGTAGGAAAACGTAATACCAAATATAGGTCAGCACCCAAATCCAGAAGAAGCCCCCCTAAAAGGCATAAATTGAAGTGTGCACTCAAAGGGAGGTCAGAAAACTCCCCATGAACATTGAATGATACGTCAAGAAGGTGCACTATCCAAGGAAAAGGTTTCATGAGTCAAAAAACTCCATCAGGTCGTGAAACATGAAGAACAAATAGGTCCAGGCCAAAATTGAAGAAATCTACATCTACAAGAAATAGATCGATGTGAAAACCCAAATGGTGATCAAAAACAATATGAAGAAAAGGGCATGAGGTATGCAACCAAAGATAAGCCAAATCGAAGGAATTCCACTAAAAACATAGAGATTGGAAAACCAGATCAACTAAAAATAGAAATATTTTTTTTGATGCAAGATTGCCAAAGAACCCAAGATACTCCTGCATTAGATACCCAAGGCTAGTTAAAAGTGAGCCTCTCACTTTGAAAGGGCTAAAAAAAAATCAAGATGATTAACCTCGGCCTCAAAAATCCATGAAGAATCTTCTATGAATCTTCTATTGGTACGTCCTTCCATAATTTGACAAGATATTCTATTTAGTGTCTACCTTAGATAGTGCTTCTTCCAATTCTATTACCCATAATCTCTTCTCTCATTTTGATATATTTCTTAGGATACTATTGTTCCACATCTGATGCACTTCCATTGCTAGAATTTGTCTCATGATACTCATATCTAGGTCTTTGATATTTAATATAGGAGATATATAAATATTCTCTAGATACTCAACTTCATGTGCATTTCCTTCTCAAATTTCTTCTAGATCTTACATAGTCCAAACTTCCTCATCTTCAACGTACTATATGTTCCAACATGAAATCTACCCTTCTTCAAATACAGTATCACTTCATCTCCCACTTTGAATTCCTTATGTCTCTTGTTTTCATCTACTATGTCCTTGTACTTCTGATTCATATCTTCCAAATGCTCTTTCACTTGATAATGTAATGACTTCATGTGATCTACAAAAATCTCCACTTCTACACTTCTCTTAGCTTCATGACTGATATCCCTCAACTCGGTTACTCCTTCAGGATTCATCCTTGTAACTATCACAAATGGTTTCTTCCCTGTACTCCTATTTACTGAATTATTATATGCAAACTCTTCTTGTGCTATGACTAAATCCCAATTTCTATTCTTCTCATGAACCAAACACCTTAGCAAGCTACCCTAACTCCTATTTACGACCTTTGTTTGTCCATCTATTTATGGGTGAAATGTAGAGCTAAAATTCAATTTATTCTTCAGCTTTCTCCAAAGTGTTCTCCAAAAGTAACCAACAAACTTAGTATCTATGTGGGAAACAATGCTCTTAGGTAACCCATGAAATCTCACAAATTATTTGCAAAATATGTCATCTACATGCACTACATCTATAGTCTTCTTATAAGGTATGAAATGAGCCATCTTAAAAAATCCATCCACTATCAAAAATATAGAATCATGACCTCTTTGTGTCTTCAGTAACCCAAGTACAAAATCCATGCTAATGTCTTCACGAGGTCTCTATGGTACTGTCAAAGGTATATAATCTAGTATTTTGACTACTTCCCATAGCAACATGACAAATTCTACAACTTTGAAAAAATTTCTTGACATCATTATGAATTTGAGGCCAAAAATAATTCTCACTCACGAAAGCCACTATCTTGTCAATGCTAAAGTGTCTAGCTAATCCACCATAATGATTTTCCTTGACCAGATTGTCCCTCATTGAACTCCTAGTTATACACAACTGAATTCCTCTGAATAATATGTCTTCCTGAATGAAATAATGCAACCATTTTCTTCTATCTGCAACAGTTTAGGTTCCCTGCAAGATTTTCAAGGTTCTACAAAATCAGGGTCATCCTCATACAAGTTCTTCAAATCATTAAATCCCAACACCTCAACTCTCATCTCTGTCAATAAATTCCTTCTTCTACTCAAAGCATCAACAACTCTATTTGACTTACCACTCCTATGCTTCAACACATAAGTATAACTCTGCAAGAACTCTACCCATCTGATGTGTCTCTGATTTATCTTACTTTGATTATTAAAATATTGCAATGATTGATGATCGGTATACAACACAAACTCCTTTGGAAATAGATAATGTCTCCACTTCTTCAAGGCTTAAATTATGGCATGGAATTCTTGATCATAAACATAATATATTCTCTTTGCAACATTTAACATCTCATTGAAATAAGCAATAGATCTACCTTCTTTAGTTAGTACTGCTACAATTGCACTCCCACTTGTATCAAAATCCACTTCAAATACTTTATCTCTCCATCTCAAGGTCCATCGTCAATCCATTAGCACATATCCCATAACCCAAGTACACAAGCTCTTCCTTCATGAAAGTACATTTATTGATATTTATCAACAAGTTCTCCTCTCTTAACCTCTGCGATACTTGTCTCAGATGCATCAAATGAACCTCTTTTTCTTTACTGAAAATCAAAATGTCATCTAGATAAACAATTAAAAACTTACCCAATAATTTCTTCAATACCTCTTTCATCAACCTCATGAAATAACTCGCTGCACTAGTCAATCCAAAATGCATTACCAACCACTCATACAATCCCTCATTTGTCTTGAATGCGGCCTTCCACTCATCCCCTTCTCTGATTTTGATATGATGATGTTAATTAGAAAGATTAGGTGCTGAGAGGGGGAGGGGAGTAAATCAATATTAACAAAATTCAAACTATTTTTCATTGTATTAAACTTTTCTCCTTTTAACCATTATCTGATAGTAAATTTAATCAATAGTGTTCTCAGTATTATCGATATGTTGTAACATAAATATAAACTAAATAACAATAATCAAAATTAGGTTCACACCCATAACACTTGTATTTTGGTTATGCAAAGAACCTTGGTCGGTGAGAATGACACCCACAACTCTTTACTGCAGATAAAAAAAGTTTTCCTGTTAGGGCTACAATATGTCACCTTCCGAGTGACTCACCTATTTAGGAATGACTAATACGTTGTTAAGTGTATCTAGAATCCTATTAAGACTACTCTACCAAGAGATTTATTCCTGCATATACGACATTCACCGTGTTAAATGATTTACATAAAGTTCATACAATAAAGAACTTCTAAGTCCTATTAGAGACTACCTGATTAAGGGATTTACAATACCTTGTAGAAATTGTTAGGATTCTTTACAAAGTAGTAATGTATTGTATATGCTTGATTCTAAAGTTGTTCAAATCCCTCAAGTTCACAATCTGTGTTCTTCTTCTTCTTCTTCTTCTTCTTCTTCGACGACATTCACCCTGTTAAAGAATTTAAAAAAATTTCACACAATAAAGAACTTCTAAGTCTTGTTAGAGAATACCTGATTAAGGGATTTACAATACCTTGTAGAAACTGTTAGGATTCTTTAAAAAGTACTAATGACATGTATGCACTTCCTTCTAAAGTTGTTTAGATCCCTTAAGTTCACAAGCTTTGTTCTCTATTTTTCTTTGCTTCGAATTCGCTTCTCTACTCTGATTTTTTTAATTCTCCTCTTATCTGTTCTTTAATCATTTTTATCTTTAAATCTCCTCCTCTCATCCTTAATTCCTAAACTTTGATCTTAGGGTTAACCAAAATCTTAATCTCTATCTTTCCATAAATTGTTTTTTTTTTTACCTCTTGTCGGCTACTTCATGATTTCCCTTACGACCGATAGTGGTCGGCTTCTGATAGTTAGCATCTATATTCTGATAACTCTTCCTTATCTTCGATATTAATCCCAGTACTTTTTGACATCAATGAAAAACTTATCATTAAATTATCATCATGCCAATGATTTTTAACAATCTTCTCAATGATGTCCAACAGATGATACCCACTCTTCAAATTTATCTTTGTAAAATAGTTTTCTCCACTCAAACAATCTATTATATCATCCATCATAGGCAAAGGAAACATACACTTCACTATGATCTGATTGATTTCTCTATAATCAGTACACATTCCCCATTCTCCATTATTCTTAGGTGCTAATACTGTAGGAACTACACAAGGAATCAATCTTTCTCTGATCAAACTTTCTTCAACAGTTCTTGCACTTGTCTATTCAACTTCTGGGTATGTGCACCAAGATGGGGGACCAAAAAGGTGCCAAACTTTTTTTGGGTCCCCCAAAAGCCATAGGGCGTACGCCCTATGGCTTTGATTGCCCGAGCCTAAGGCTCTGGAAATCAAAACCAATAGGTCGTGTACCCTTTAGGATGTATGCCCTATGTAACATTATGAGAAATGCTTAAGGGAGGTAGGAAGAAAGCCCAACAGGCCTTGCCATACCAATTTCAGCACTATGCCAATACATAAAATGTAACGTTTAAGTATAAGTTACATGCTCTTCCTTTCTTATACTTAAATTACATTTTATGTATATACTTCCAGGATGTTTGAGAGTGGTTTCAGCTTCATAGGAGTTAAGATAAAGATTCTAGATTTTGAGGGTTTTTAGGAAATTTCAGACTTAGCCAAATTTCAGGAATTAGCACATTGTTTTTAACATGATTCTCAGTGGACTATTGATTATAATCTTAATCCCTTGACTTGATTAAGGACACTCTTTAGGGTTCTTAGTGGTTGTAATGTATCATATTGGGTCCTAAGTGGTCCTAGGTCCCCTTAGGACCCATTACGACCCCTTATGACACATTAGGGCCTCTTAAGACACCTTAGAACACAGTAATCATTGTAGAACACACTAATGGGATCTAATGTGTACTAGTGTCTCATAAGGGGTTTTAATGGGTTTTAAGTGGTCCTAGGAACCCTTAGGACCCATTACGACCCCTTAAGACCCATTAGGACACATTATGCCTCATTAGGACCCCTTAGAACACATTAATAGTCATACGACCCATGAGAGAGAGAGAGAGAATAGGTCCCCTTAGGACCCATTACAACCCCTTAGGACATATTAGGGCCTCTTAAGACCCCTTAGAACATAGTAATCATCGTAGGACACACTAATGGTCTCTAATGTGTCTAGTGTCTCATAAGGGATTTTAATGGGTTCTAAGTGGTCCTAGGAACCCTTAGGACCC
>MU227615.1:4185707-4204176 GCA_018584345.1 Thuja plicata | reverse complement strand
TGAACATTTAGGACCCCTGAATACCCCTCTCTCTACATCTTGAGGGTCATAATGGTTGTTAAGGTTTCTTATGACACATTAATGTGTCCTAGGACTCGTTAGACCACTTATAACCCCTTAAGAAGGTTTGAGAGAGAGAGAGAGAGAGGCCTTAATGGGTCCTAAGACACGATAATGTTTCCTATGACCCCTTAATGTGTACTAGGACCCCTACTATGTATTCTTAGGGTTCTAGAGAGAGAGAGAGAGATGATTGGTTGGAGATAGTTACTAAAGATAAGAAATAAAAATAGTAACAATGATAATAGAAAGGTCTTCATTAATGCATAGAATAGAATACATCCAAGTCACAAACCATGAATAAGACCTTGAAAGATTTTTGCCATGCAACCATGTGAAACTAATGAAGTTCCACCCCTCATGCTAGGATATAGAACCAAGATACTAACAAGGCCCTAAGCATTCTAAAGTTTCACAAACCCTCACTTGAAACTAAATACAAAACATTACAAGATATCACATTACTAATCACAAGGGTTAGGTTTCTAGTATACCCTCTAGGTGAGTGTCATCACATATCTGGTATTTTTGGATCCTCCCTTGCAACCATGTAACCTTGGTATGCCCTTTCTGAATAAGGATCCTCCCTAGCAGTTATCCATGGTCCCGGTACTCCAACAGGACTATGTGGCCATTAATATATTTTGTTTCATTATCTTTTGTTTCCCCCTTTCCCAGATTCATTATTAGGTTATAACTTTTTACTAACCCACCCATAGAATCATCTGGCAACCACTTTAGGATTCCAAAACCTATAGTGAGCCACTCACCTAGGGTACCTAGTCCCCTACCCAAACACACAAGACATGAAAACATCAAGTACTTTCAAAAGATCCATCTCACAGGTCTAGGGAACCCTCTGGTGCACTTAGGCCACCCGAACGAGTCCTAGCCTTCTATTATGGATTTTATCAAAAGAAAAGTAGTAAAATCACATGAGTACCATCTTATAATGCCAAAAAAAATATGTATAAACATTTATAAGGTACAACATATAACTTTCCACATGCATTAACACAATGTTCCATAACTTGTTCATAAATCTAGGGAACCCTCATGTGCCTGAAATTTGGCTATCTGATTTGTTTTTAAAAATCCCCAAAATCTAAAATCTGCATCTTAACTCTTATGAAGCTGAAACCTATCTCAAACATCCTAGAAGGTATTTATACATATATAACTTAAAGTATAAGAAATTAAATGTATCAAACTTATACTTAAATGTTAAATTTGTATAAATCTCTCTCTCTCTCTCTCTCTCTCTCTCTCTCTCTCTCACACACACACACACACACACACACAGTTTGCTATTGTTTGTCTAATTTAGGGCACACACCCTATAGTGAGTATAGGGCATGTGCCATATAGGGCGTGCACCCTATAGGGCGTGCGTCATATAGGGTGTGCACCCTATAGGGCGTGCGCCCTTTTAACTACATTGATATTTACCAAGCCTAAGGCTTGGATTTGCCTTGGAGTTCCAACCCAAAGGCCTGGAGGATTCAAGCACACCTAATATGTGTTTTCCAGCAAACATAGAAAAAATTAACATTTTTTCTTGTGTGCTCTCCGTCAGGTTTGCATGTGGTTCAATAACGATAAAATTGGACGCCATGATATTGTAGATCTCTCTGATAGCTATCTAACGATGTAATTTATTTTGAATTCGCATTGTGTTCATCTTTTCATTTTTAATTTCTTTTCTAAGTATGTCTGATTTTTGTCAAAAACCAACGTGTATTCATTTGGGCTTAGATTTTGGCTCGTTCACCAAATTTTGAAAAAAAATTACATTTTCAGAAACTAGACTCCATTCTACACACTTTAAAAAAAAGAATTTTTTATTTTCAATTAGCTTTCAATGATTTCTAGGGGTAGCACACAGAAATTTCACATTTGAGGATGTGTCCACTTCCGAAAATGGCAAAAAATCACACTTTCATCAAAACATTAGCAGAAAAATCTAGGATAAACTAGGTGGTGTTAGCTAATTTCTCACTAGAGTGATTACATTTATTTTTTTTAAAGTTAACATTTTAGGGGGAGCACACCAGACGCTATGTTATGTTTTTTCACAAAAAGTAGAACCACTTTTTGTGCTCCCCCTTTTTGAGGGCCTTAATCTCCACCATTTCTAAAAAAAATTAGTAGTTTAGAAACTAGATTTGGAGTAGAACAACTCTTGTTTTTGTCACATTTTAAAATTTTGAGTGTAACTATCCTCAATTTCTTGTTTAAGTTTAGAGTTTTCTGATTTCAGAAAAAAAAAGTGGCATCTTATACCCCATTTTTGGTCCCCCATCTTTGTGCACTTACCCTCCTCATTTTCTGTAGGTTTCATTCAATGTGCTTATTTGTTTGGGAAACTAGCTCCAGGGATTAGATGCATGCAATGAATAATAGTCCTCATAGGTGGTTATTCATGAGGAACATTATCTAAGATTATATCTTCATACTCTGTCAGTAATTCTTTTATTTCCTTAGGTTTTTCTTCTTCTAGCTCCAAATAAAACTTCTTAGAAATCAAATCATAATATATACTATCACTTTTTAAACTATCCAACTAGAATTTCCCACCTACAACCAAACAAATTCTAACATTGGTACAAATTTCATTCTTAGGACTCTCTATCAAAAGCAACAACACTTTTTTATCCCATTTACAATAATAATATACATAGTCTTTCTTCCATCATACTACCATGGTCTACCCAACAAGATATGACATAATCCATAGGCATAATATCACAAAGAACTTCATCATGATAAGATCCCAACTTCAATTTTACCAAACATTGTTCACCTAACAGTACCTTGTGATCATCCTTTATCCATGATATCTGATAAGGTTTTAGATGCTTCAATATTTACAACTTCAACTTGTTCTCCAACTCCTTAGAGGCTATGTTGTCTAAACTAACACTATCAATGATCACTTTACAACATTTTGCTTCAAATTTGCATCTTGTCTTGAACAAACTCTTCTTAATAAATGGTTCTTGATCTGTCTCTTCATAAAATAGAGTTGTCCTCACCATTAGGGATTCACCATCTTCAATTTGATTCAAAGATTAAACATACTCTTTCTCCACATAAGAAGATCTATGTCCCTTATCCTTTGTCCTCTTATCTGAATTACCTTGAGTACACTTAAAGGATTGGTGTCCTTCTCCACCACATTTGAAACAAGTTCCTCTAAACAATCTTTTGTCACTACTTGATCCACTACCTCTATGGAAATATTTGTCATCCCATATGTATGAAATCTCTTCTTTGAATTTTATCTTTCCTTTGTTCTGATATGTAGGATTTCTTCCTTCACTAAAAAATATTCTTCCTCTATGAAATCTTCCACCTCTTTCTCTTTGTCTTTGTTCATCTCTTTTGATCAACATTTCCTCAGGTTTTAGGGCATATTGGTAAGCTTCATCTACATTTTGTAATTTAACCAAACTGATCACATCTTGAAAAGAGATACTCAAACCATTCAAGTATCGTGTAACCCTCTCAAAATCATCATTGGTATGACTAGATCTAATACCCAACCTATAAAATTCTTTGGTATACTCCTTCATACCAAGATCCTTTTTCTTTAGGTTTTGTAGTTTTCTAAACAAACTTACTTGGTAATAAGAAGGTAAGAACTTAGCCTTCAATTTTTTCACCATCCTATCCCCTGATTTGACCTCTTCTTTGCCTCTCCTCTTTTGATCAATCTGTAAATGTTCCCACCATGAAGATGCATGTACCCTCACCTTCTTATCATCATCAATACCCTCATAATAAAAGTATTTCTCCATCTTTGTGATCCAATCAAGCAATTCATCTAAATCTAACTGGTCATTATAATCAGGTGGATTGAAATGTGGTCTTGCATTAACCCTAGTTAGGGATTTTATAAATCTATCATCACCTTGTTCAAGTTCATGTTTTCCCCCTTCAGCTACTTTTGCATTTGTTTCTTCCTTTTCATCACTTACATCTTCTATATTTCAACCTCTTCTCTAGGTCATTTCAACATCTTCTAATCTGGCTATAATTTTTCTCAACATATCCATCACAACTAGATCTGTATCTCTCCTTCCCAATCTAGCATTTCTTCTTTGAGCCATCTCGTGCAAGTCCTCTGCAATTTCAGGTCAAATCATCACTTTACCACACCACAAAAAACCAATTCAAGACCTCAAAACCTCATGCACCAGGATCTACCTCAATATAATTGACAACTTGCTCTTATACTACTTAGTGCAGTCATGAATGGAGAAGCCTCAATGTGGACAGTCCAATTATGCAGCAAGAGTCATATAGGGGAAATAACAATTCAAATCACAAGGGATAGACAATATTCAAGAATATAAGTTTGCATTAAGAAGATTCATGAAATTACATCAAGTTGGCTAGCAACATGTAGGCTTACATTCCAGGCATACATGCATGATAACAGATTAAATCCTAAATTATTTACAATGCTAACCTTCAAGAGGTAATCTATCTTAGAACTACCAATGTAGACATCCAATACATACATTTATAGACATTCACAAAACAAAGAAGCCGACCAAGATTGATAGCATTCTCCAAGGTAGGAAAATGTAATACCAAATATAGGTCAAGACCCAAATCCAAAAGGAAACTCCCAGAAAGGCCCAAAATGAAGTTCACACTCAAAGGGAGGTCAACCACAATCCCACAAACATCGAATGAAATGCCAAGAAGGTGTACAATCTAGGAAAAGGGTTCGCGAGATCAGAAAACCCCATTAAGCTGTAAAATGTGGAGAAAAAATAGGTCTGGGCCAAAATTGAAGAAAATTCCGTTCATAACAAATGCGTCAAGGTGCAAACCCATATGGTGATCAAACACAATTTAAAGAATAGGCCACGAGGTATGCAACCAAAGATAATCCAAATCAAAAGAATGCCACTGAAAACATAGGGACTAGCAAACAAGAACAACTAATAACATAAATACTTTTTGTTGATGCAATATTGCCAAAGATCCCAAGATTCTCTTGTATCAATGATTAAAAATATGGAGCTCTTGATATAAAATTATCATGTAAATGCCACGCTTATTAAAGGATTGATGGGAAGAAAAAATCTCACCAGAGCCTTCATACTAAATAGGTAGATATAACTAAATGCTTATAAATACTCAACTTCCATATCTAGCATTTAGATTATATTATAGTGGTAGAAGAACCTATATGAGAATCTAAAATGGCTAATATAGCCCATAGTAACACTTATGTAAAGGGTGGAGAGGAAAAAATTCACCATAAGGAAGAAAGAAGGTCATTAGTGAAGTGAAATATGTGGCTCAAAGAAAAGAAGGAAGACAATCATCTGATACTTCTTAGAAATGGGGAGAGTCATCAATTGCCTTGTTGTCTTATAATTGGACCGCCACTTTATCTAAATGATATTGAAGAAACCAAGAATTAGACCTCTTGTTTTTAACTACATGAAAAATTACCATAGAATCCCCTTCCAAAATAATCCTACTAAGGTTCAAGGACAGTGCAATATCAATACCTGGACATAAAGCTTCCATTTTTTCAACATTATTTGATCCCATTGGTAATTTTTTACACATTTCCTTAAGAATTTTCCCTGAACTATTTCTAATAACAACACCAAAAAGATGAGATAGTGCCAGGTTTCCATGTATGGTCCCATGAAAGTTGATTTTATAGAAGCATGGTTGAGGAGGAGACCACTTGGCTTGAGCTCGCAAGAAATACTTAGGCACATGAGGGGTACACCCATTGGATGGAAGAGATTTAATCATTGTCCAATTTTTTAGATTAGATTATCCTAGGAGGTGAAACTATTTAAGCTATTTATATTTTTATAAATAAACGTAATAGTAACTTAAGATATAGACTTGTCAATCTTATAAATTACCTCAAATAGAGATGAAACATCTTTCTTTAAAATCCTCTTATTTTTCTCAAGCCAGTGTTCCAAATGAGAATAGAGGGACTGAGTTCCCACATACATGCAAAGAAAGAAGATTTATAAAGAAATGGATAGCTCTTTAAAAAGGATAAGAGGTTACGCCCAAGAGAAGAGATCCAACCAAGTTTGGAAAAAAAACCAATACCAACAATCCATGGAGAAAGGGTAGTGTAAGAATAAGTGATCCAAAGATTTACAACTTGTCCAATCTCATGCCACTCAATAATATATCTTGGATAGCTATCCAGGAAGAAGCCCCAACCTTAGGGAGGCATGTACAACTCTAGAGGAGTCGATAAGGACACCTGTCTGAATGATCAGAGATAGAAGATACCTCATACCATTTTTAACAGAATATTGGCATGAGAGGGATTTGGTCCAAATAAGTTGATTTTCCCAAGTTGAATAAATCAATGTTCTTTTGGAAAATTCAAAACTAAGGTCATTTTGTAAGATATGACAGACAATAATATTAGAAAGGTTCCTCCGAGAGGTTGATTAAAGATCAAAGGAGTTATTAATAAAAAGATAATTATAAACATAATCACCCCATTATTTCTTTAGGGTTTCTTTCCAAATGAGACCAACCCCTCATATTATTCAAGGGAGGGTGTCCATTACATGAATCTTCCCAAAATCAAGCCTTAGAACCATTATCTATCAGCTAGGATAGGTGTGGAAGAATTAAATCCCTGCAAGATGATATGAAATTAAAAAAAAATTAATCCTTTAATTAAACAATCAGTAGTAAAAAGTCTTTCCCTTGAAGGGAAATCCAAGTATTTTGAATAGATTAGCCTTGCCAATTTTGTGCTTGGATTTTGATATAACCTATAGATTAATTTAGCACCTAGTGCTTTATTTTGTAAAGAAAGATTAATGATTCTAACCCCCTTGTGTTCCTTGAGGAGAAAAACTTTATCCCAAGGCAAACCAAGCAATTTCATTTTTTGTCTCACATTTTCCACCCATAAGAAATCTCTAAGAATAGATTGCAACTCATGAACCAATTTTTTAGGCATGCTTAGAACTCACATAAGGTAAATGGGAACAACATTTAGCACAAATTTAATCATCATAATTTTTCTGTAAAGAGAAATCCATTTATACTTCCAACCTAATATTCTATTTGAAATAGATGAAATTATCTTTTCCCAAAAAAGATATTTTTCGGAGCCTATAAAAAATGGGATACCCAAGTATTTACAAGGAAAGGACCCAAGCATGAAGCCCCAAAAGGATAAAAAATGTTGCTAGACAAGAGGAGAAACAATGATGAATAATATTTTTGACTTTTTAGGATTGACTAATTGGCCCAAAGAGGGAGAATAATCTTCAATGACATCTCTAATAATGCAAGATTCTTTAATCGAAGCTTGACCAAAATGTAATGTATCATCTACAAAAATATTATGGGTCTATCTCTCATCTAAATTCCCAACCTTCACACTAATATTGTTAACCAACTGATGAAGTTCTGATGGATATGATGAAGAAAGAGTGATACCGAGTATCATGATGGTAGAAATAGTTAGATCAGTTGTTATTTTGTCATTGATGTCAAGAAATTGTTTAATTGATATTTATTATGTTACAATATCTTAAGAGGAGAAGATAAATGGGTGAAAAATAAAGATCAAACAATGATGAAGTAATGATGATATAGTTGTTTTCTACTATATATTTTATGTTATCAAATCAGTACAATTGATTGATTAAATCAGAAATTGTAAAGAGTTAAAGTTATGACTGAAAGAGTTACTTTACCAAGCCAAATAAAGTCAGTTGGTAGAATGTTATGTGAATTGGTCACACTTACCAAACACTAAGTGAAAGTCAAGCACCAAGCACCGTAGGTGAGTTAGATACCGAGAAGTGAATGAAGTCAATTACTAAGTTGCAAAGAAAGTTTAACCGAGTACAGGAAGTTAATTATAAAAGATGATAAGATTGAATTTAATACAAAGTGATGATGAGCTAGATGAGGATACAAATTAAATGAATATTTTTAGAAGATCAAAAAATGGGAAAATTCAATGAGAATATCTAAGGCAAATATCAAGCGGTTAAACTGAATTATGAGAGTTCCAAGAAAAGTACAAGTTTCAAGGTAAAAGTGAGATGGTTTACCGAGTTGTAAATTATAAAGAATTTGATCGAACGACTGAGTGCAAATGATGTGAAATAAAATTAAGGAGATTAAGAGGCAGGTATATCTATTTAAAGAATGAGAAATTAACAGATATTACAGAGGTTAGAGAATTGAACAGAGAAGAGGAAGAAGCTGAAGAACAACATTTATTGATCTGATCAGAGAAATAGAGATTGAAGACTCTACAGTCTAACAAAGAGATTAATGGAGTATGTGATGCCGGTATTCAGTTGAGCGTAAAGGATCTGACACAAGCAACTTGGTATTTTCTATATTTACATATCAAATTTTACTGTTACTTATTAATATTTGTAATAGAGAAATCTCTTAACCGAGTTGATATAATAGTCCTATTTGTAAAACCTAGACTTAGGTGACATTCTAAAAGAGTGTTTAAGGACATCTAACAAGGAAAATTTTAACAAAGTGAATATCTTAATAGATCTGAGGTAAATCCACTAACATGGTCACATTTAGAAAATGTGTTTGTAATCTTTAACAAGATAAGTTCTTAATCGAGCGTACTTTAGAAGGGTGCATTTTTTTTATTATGGGTTATGATTCCCACAGAGGTTTTTCCAAATTGGGTTTCCTCATTAAATCTAGTGTATACTTTGTTAAATCTTAGTTTAGCTGATGTTACTGTGTTTGAATGATTGATTTACATATATTAGATGTATTGTTGTTTAAGTTATTAAGTTTATTGTTGAATTGGTTGTTTACTGTATTTAGTATTACCAAGTGAATCAAAGAGTTAAGTTGTAAGTGTTTAATTTTTTATTTTATCTAATTCACCCCCCTCCCCCCCCTCTTAGTGGACCAACAATTGGTATCATATCTTGTTACTCTAAAGTGATAAGTTTAAAAGGACTTGAGTCAAGATCTAAAGATGTATAAGTGGGAAGCACTAAAGCTTAATAGGGATCGTTTCTCTAATTGGAAAAGTAGAATGAGGTTGAATGTGTCTAGAGTAAGAGAATATGCACTTCACTTTCTTGATAATGAATATGTAGCACTGACTACTGCACCTTTGACAATTAGTGAGAAAAGACACAAACAAGAATACATACAAGTAATGATTGAGATTGCTTCTACACTTACTGACCAGGAATATGATGAACTTGATGGTTGTACTACTTCAAAACATATGTGGGATAAGCTTATTTTGACCTATGGTAAAGATAAACGTGTTCAAAAGGCTAAAGAAAAAAAATTGAGAGGAAATTTTGACTCTGTGAGGATGAAGGAGATAACATAATATAGTATAGTACAAGACTTAAGGAGACAGTTAATTCTTTCAAAGGAGTCGGTCGGATCATAATAGAGGATGATGTTACAAGAAATATGTTTATAGCCCTCCTACCGCGTTATTCTATTCATGTATCTTCTATACAAGGGATAAGATCCATTCCCAGATGAATTTTTCATTGGATGTTACTATGGGTAAGTTAAATGCATTTGAGTTAAATGATTTTGACAATAGTTTGTCTGCTACTTCTAAGATTGAATTTGCATTTAAGTCTACTTTAAAGATTGGAAAAGCTAGGGAAGTTGTAGCCAGAGATGTTTATTTGAGAAGTGCTAGTGAGAAATTTTATAGTTCCACTAAAGGTCTTGAAGAATTACTTATTGAATGTGATGAAAATGAAAGAGAATTTGAAGCTTTGTTGTATAGAAGGCTATAAAGAGGCAAGGAAAATACTAAGGTAAGTTACCCTTGAAATATTTTCATTGTGATAAAATTGGTCACTTTGCATCTAACTATCATGAGAAAGATAATGAGGAAAAGAAAGATAAAAAAGATAAGGACAAAAGAGAAAATAGATTCAGAAGATACAAAGACTACAAAAACAAAGGTAAGAAATCTTGTCATATTGCTAATGAAAGACTAAGTGATGATGATTCTTTTGATAGTGATGATGGAAAAGAAGTTGTTAATGTTTCTATTAAAGGTGATTCTAGAAGAAGAACCACGAGCCCTAATATCACAAGTAAGAATTAAACATGGATTATAGATAGTGGTTGTTCACATCACATGAATGGTGACACACTTAAGTTAATTTCCTTGGAAAAGAATGATGGAGGTTATGTTAGATTTGGTAATGATCCTCTATATCCTATGAAAGGAATAGGTTATGTAATTCTAATGAATAACACAAGATGTGATGATGTTTATTGGGTTGAAGAATTAAATTATAATCTGCTGAGTGTTGCACAACTAAACAATACAGGTCACCGACTGGAATTTCAATATGGAAAGGTGAATGTATTTTATGAGAAGGATAGTCTGATTTCTACTGGATAACAATCTAGAGTTAATTTATTTTATCTTGATACTTGTATGAAGATTTGCATGTTTTATAAAGTTGAAGATGTTTGGTTATGGCACAAAAGGCTTTGTCATGTTAATTTTGACAACTTAATCAAAGTGAGTAAGAAGAATAGAGTAAGAGGACTACCAATATTAGAGAAACGTGAGAATGCTATGTGTAGAGAATATCAGATGGGTAAGATGAATAAATCTAGTTTTTCAAGATAGACTTATGTTACACAAGGAATTTTGGATTTAGTTCATACTGATTTATGTGGATCCATGAGGACATAGAGCTATTATGGAGACATATAATTTATTTTATTTATGGATAATTATTCTAGAATGATGTCAGTAATGTTTTTAAAATAATAATATGATGCATTTCAAGTGTTTAAGTGGTATAAGGACAGAGTTGAAAAAAGGAACTGGAAGATAGTTGAAATGTCTAAGATCCGACAGAGGAGGTAAGTTTACTTCTATGAGTTTATATTGTTGTGTAATGAGAATGGAATAAAGAGACAGTTGTCAGCACCAAGGACACCATAACAAAATGGGATTGATGAGAGAAGAAATAGATCTATTGTTGATTGTGCTAGGACACTGATGATTGAAAAAGGAATTTCACATAAATTATGGAGAGAAGCTATGAGTACTATTTTTTATACATTGCAATGAGTACAAATGAAGAAAGGTACCAACAAGACACCTTATGAAATATGGTATGAACAAAAACCTAATGTCAGTTACTTTAAAAATTTTGGGAGTAAATTCTATATTCTGAAAGATTCTAGAGAAGGAAAGCTTGATTCAAAAGGAGAATAAGGAATATTCTTAGGATATTATACAAAGAGTAAAGCTTACAAATGTTTGAACAAAATTACTAACAAAATGGTGGAAGTGAAAATGTAAGAATTGATGAATTTGTATAAAGGAATGATGAAGATAGAAAGAAGGAACTTGAAGATTATAAGAAGTTTATTTATGATCAACCTGGTGTTCTTGATACCTTACCAAGAGCACCTACTGAGGAGGAAGGTTAACAAGGAGTGTTAGTAATAACTGAGAGGGGGGGTGAATCAGTGGCCTCAAAATATTCCAATAATCAACCCTTAAAACTTAGTACCACAAAATTATACCTCTAGTTATCTCTAGTCCTATAAGATGAATTCCTCCAAATACTTTAATCAAATTACTACTCCTTGGAGTGCTTTGTAAAAGCTTCTATTGTAGATTTACTGATTAGCAGTCTGTCAATTTACCGAAAGACAGTAAATTATCTAGTGTATACCGATCAATCCAATTAAGTTAAGTGTAATGGAAAACACTAAAGTAATGACTCATAAACACATTGACACATGGATTTTTAATGTGGAAACCCTATTAAGGGAAAAACCACTTGGGACCGGTAACCCAAAATTTTCACTCTTCTAAAGTGAGCTCAGTGAAGATCCAACCCTATTAAAGGTTACAAACACACTGTTAGGTGTGACCTTGTTACAGGATTTAAAATTTTAGTCTATCACTTGATATTGGGCATCTCTATGCTACCATCCTTGATCAAACACTTACTTGGCCTATCAATAGGTATCTGGCATCTCATGTTATCTTCATTAAAAAAAAATTTGATACTCCATTGGATGTATCTCAATATAGAAAGGGTCTTTAAATCCCACTTGGTTAAGAGACTTTCTAAATCAATGGTTAAACTGAAACAGTATGATCTATTCACATATACAACTATACTTGAAGATTTTTAGATATATTGTAATCCCTTAAACTATTCTGATCAATATTACTCTGTTTATACCTTTGCTCCACTTTGATTCTTCTTGGTGATGTTGTGCTTTGTTTCTCAGTGTCTGTAGAATGATTTAGCTCTTTCCTCAGCTTTTTGATCAGCATTGTATGAAGTTGCTCTTCATCAGTTTCTTTTAAGAATCCTCTATTCTCTTTCTCCCCACATCCATTCGTAATGAATTGAGTTGTCTCTTAAATAGACATGATATCACCATTGTTAGGTTCTTTATTTTCTTGAACTTGGCGTGATCCAAAATTCTTTCCAATTAGATTTAAAGAAAAACTCATGTTCTATCTCGCTGAGATCTTTTTTCCAACTAGACAATTTAGCTTTAAATCAATTACTTATCTCTGGCTTATCTTGTTAATGAAAACAATGATAACTACCAGTTAACTCTATATTTAGCTCTGCCAGCTAGATATTTTGTCATTTGTGAACTCCAGTTAATTTTAGTTAACTCTCTGATAGCGTTGGTCAACACTTTAGTTCTCCTCAGGCTTCTCTGTCAGTTTACACTATGTTTCTGGCCATCGGGTTTGGTTGTGATTCTGCTCATCGGTAATTCTTGTCAGTTTTCTTGCTCGGGCATCACTGTGATTTGGTTGTCGGTGATATCTATCTGTCAGGTTCCACTGACCATCGGTGTTTGTAGTCACAATGTGAATGCTTGTCTTTTATGCATAACAGAAAGCATAATCTTTATCTCTCTGATCCTCTGAAGTCTTTGACACTTTGATTATAATTGATTAGATTATATCAAGTTGACATCAATGACAATACAATCCATTAACTGATTTAATGTCTTGCATTATCCTTTTGCATTTTGGTTATCAAATTAACATCTTCAAACATTCAATTAGTTACATGTCATCAATCTCTCCCTTTGGCATTGATGGAAACATACTACATTACCATACTATACTATCACTAATACAATATGAAATATACAGTTTCATCAAGATTTCCTAATGTAACTATTACAAATGTTTGGCTCTTGGTAAGCTCAAAATTAGATTAGATTTGTTTCATGCAGAGTGGTTGTCTTCAATCTTTAATCCCTTCACTGGATAGATGTATCATCTGATATCTCTGGTCTAATATGTGCTCTGCCTTGACTATTCCTCTTCTTGATAATCTCTTTTTCCTTTGACAACATTCTTTCTCTTTTTCTGAACTCTCTCCCTTTGTTACTTCTCTCCCTTAGATGGATATTTCATGTGTAATCAATTTCTCTCCCTTAGAATATTTATTAACTCTTCATTTCTAATTCTCAGGAGCTTCTCTTCCCTAATGGTAATTCTTCCTTTTTTTATGATAATGAGATATTTCTCTCCCTTTGACAACAATGCCAAACAGAAATACTTCTCTTTATTTTATCTTCTATATCATTTTCCATCCCTTTTGCATAATATACTCCTTGAATTTCCCTATTCATCAGAAATACAATGTCCTAATTTTTGATGCAGATTTGTACCTTGATGTGTACAAATGTATCTGTTGCTGTCCATCTCATTTTTTGCATCAACATTAGTGATCTTTAGATGTTGTATAGGCTAATGCAATCTCCTAGTCAGATTACTGACACTTACACAAGGGTTGAACCGCTAGTCTTTGTCTCAAAAAATCAAATGTATCATTCGGTAATGGCTTGGTGAATATGTTAGCTAACTGTTCCTTTGATTGAACATATTCTAGTGTCACTTCTTTTGCTTGCACTTCTTCTCTCAGATAGTGATACTTGATAGCAATATGCTTAGTCTTAGCATGCATGAATGGATTCTTTGAAATGTTTATTGCATTGGTATTATCACAATAGATAATTACTGGTTCAAGGATAATCATATGCATACCTTCCAGTAATTGTTTGATCCATGGAATATTATAGAAATTTGTAGCAGTACCACATATTTGTCTTCTGTAGTAGACTAAGAGATGCATCCTTGCTTATTGCTTATCCATGTGACAAGTCTATCACCCATGAAGAATGCTCCTCCAGTTGTGCTCTTTTGCTCATCAATGTTTCCATCCCAATCAACATCTTTGTAGACTTGTAGCTCAAATTTTCCTTCTCTTTTGTACCATAAGCCACAATCCTCGGTGTTCTTCAAATATCTCAAAATTCTTTTGAAAACAGTCATATGTGATTCTTTGGGATTATCAAATAATCTAGCAACTATCCCCACTGCATGTGCTATATTTGGTCTAGTGTGAACAACATACATCAATTTTCCAATCATTGATCTATGTAAAGTCTGATTTACCTCATTTGTCTTTTCCTCCTTTTTTAGCTTGTATCTAGTAGCCATAGGTGTTCCAACTGGTTTGGAATCTTCCATCTTGAATATCTTCAGCACTTCCTTGATGTATTTGGACTGAGTGATGTAAATTCTTGCATCTTGTTGAAGAATCTATAGACCAAGAAAGAATTTGATCTCTCCAAACATAGACATTTCAAATTTCTTGCTCATTTCATCAGCAAAGGATTTGCATAACAATTCATTCCCTCCAAAAATGATATCATCAACAAAAATTTCAGCAATCAAAATATTACCATCGATATCTTTTTCTAAGTACAGATTTCTATTTTCACTTGTTCTAAAAAAATTTATGCTAATGAGATATGAGTGAAGTCTTTCATAGCAGGCTCTTGGTGATTTTTTCAATCCATACAAGGCTTTGTGTAGTCTACATACCATGTTTTTCTTGTCTGGATTGACAAACCCTTCTGGTTGTTCAATGTATACCTCTTCTTTAAGTATTCCATTTAGGAATGCATATTTGACATCCATTTGGTATACCTTGAATCCTTTAAATGCAGCATAAGCAAGTAGAATTCTAACTCCTAGTATAGCAATGGGTGCAAAGGTTTTACCATAATCAATACCTTCTTCTTCTGCATATCCCTTGCATACTAATCTTTCTTTGTTTCTAGTGACTTCTCCATTCTCATTCAACTTGTTTCTGAATATCCATTTGGTACCGATGACATTCTTGTCATCTGGTCTTGGTACTAGTGTCCATGTATTGTTCTTCTCAATCTGTTCTATTTCTTTATTCATAGCACTGACACATTCTTCATTCTCAAATGCATTATAAATAGATTTAGGCTCAAAATCATGTAAATTAAATATCTTGTGTTAAGTGACTTACTTCTTGTTCTTGTTCCAGCCTTCTTGTCTCCTATGATTTGATCTTGTGGATGATTTCTTGTGACATAATTGGAAAGTTTTGGTTTAGCTCTGTGTTCATCATTCTAATTATCTTCTTCACCTTCATTTTCATCTCCATTGTTTGGAACATCATCTTGAGTATTATCCTCATTATCACTATCACTATCATTTCTAACAGCATGTCTATGACTTGAGTTACTTATCTTTAGAGAATATTTGAATGCAGATTCTATGGATGGTAAGACACTATTATAAAATTTGTTCATCTCAAATGAAATTAGTCTACCAATCAGACTATCTAGAGTAAATGTATTGTTTACAACTACTCTCATTTCTTGAATAGAAGAAACTCTAATAGCATAAACATGCAATAAGGTTCTTAGGATTTTTCTTACCACTGTCTCCTCTTAAAGTGTACCTCCAACTCCTTGGATAGCATTGAATATCTCTTTTATTCTGCTGCTATACTGAGTAATGTTTTCTCCTTCTTTCAACCTTAGGTCATCAAACCTCCCTCTTAGGCTTTCTGTCTTTTCTCTGATTACATTGGCATCTCCTCCATGTACAAGCTTCAACTTATCCCACATTTGATTTTCTGAGGTGCAGGTTTTGACATCTTCAAAATCAACATCAGAGAGTGATGATGCAAGTTCTATCATCATGTAGTTTTTTATTAAGGTAAAAGCAGGTTTTGAAGGGAACCCCGAAACCCTTTAACAAAGCAAAGAGAGGACAGGAAAAAAAATTCCAAAGAGCAACAGACTGTCCCCAAGAAAGGGGAACAATCAACAATGGGTCAAAACCCAGATTTGGCAACAATTACATAGAGAACAAAAAACACAAGAACTGCTGGAAAGAAAACAGAGAAAAAGACCACCAGCACCAAAGTCAGAGCACAGATTTTAGAAAACTTTCAAAATCCACCAGCTGAGTCTTCATTGTCTTCACATTCTCTCTCAGCTTCTGGAGATCCGGATCCTCATTCTTCTGCATCTTGGATCTAGTGCGAGTTCCAGGTCCCGAACGCTGGGAAGAAACAGGGTGATCAGCATTGTCTTTATTACTTTCCAGCCAATTGCTCAGAGAAACCAGATTCTCGAGAGTAGCCTTCATTCCAGTGTTTACCATTGTGAGCAAGTGTTTCAACATTTATTCATTCCCAATAATTTTCTTCTGGATGGGAATCATTGCTAGCTCAACAGCATTTCTAATTTTTTCCTTAGTACCATCATTAACAGAAACATTGGGATTATGGGAGATATCTTTTCTAATAGTATTAATGGTTTCTTCAATCATGGAATTCTTGTTTTCCAGTTTAATGCATCTATTTTTGAGTTCCACCAGATCAGACTGCACCCACTTATCCAAATTATAACTATAAATTGATTTATTTTTGGCAATTTCCAAAGGGGACATAACAATTGTCCTTCTCACCTCAGTGTCCATCCTGCCGATATCTGTTTGGAGAGACTGAAATTTACTCCCCTGGAAGGTTCTATCTCTATCATCTTCATCTTTCATATTATCCTTCTCATGACTCAGAGAGTCATGAGGCTTGAAATTTTCCTCTTCAAGGACTTTGAAACTGTTATCCCCTGAATTTTCAGCATTACTATCAAAGGTATTAATACCTGCATCTTTGTAATTATCAATCTCTGTCCCTTTATCCTCCATTCCAACAGGGTTTTCATTACTCATACTAGGGTTAACATTTTCCCCAGACTTAGGGGTGATACAACTGACCTCTGGGATACCCTTAACATTAGTATTAGCAGGGTCCACCATGACCTTCTCTACAGGGGTCTTAGATTGAGGCAGCTCAATGCTGGGAACCCGCTGACTATTCTGGGCATCATCAAGAATAGAGTCTAGAGATGTGTGCTTCTTACCAATAGACGGCTGGATATGAGGACCAAAAGGAACATCCGGCACAATCTTCTCTGAACTAGCAATGCCACTTGAAGGTTTAAGCAAGGCATCCGGGGAGAAAGAAGAAGACATACCAGAGGAAAGGGAGGCTTTTTTGGATTTAGAGGATTTGGGCAGAGACCCCACAGACTTCCTCTTGTTGACCTGGGTAGGAATGGGGTCAGGGATATGATTTCTTGCATAATCAGCAATTAGGTTGATAAGACCAACATGAAGGATAGGGGCATTCTTCAATCTGAAATCAGAGATGCTTTGATTGAGAGACCAGAGCAGGAAGAAGGGGAAAGATATAAGGATCTCATGATGAAAATGATTGACTAGGGCAAAGTGATAGTTGTAAACCCTAGTGAATCTTCCCTCCAACGTAAAATATTCCATAATGACTTTTATAACAGAGCCCCAAACTTTTTCAATATTGTCAATTTCTACATAATCCTTCTTACCTTTAACCAAGAGAGCCCGTTCCTCATCTGTAGCTGGAAACTTTTTATACACTCTGGTTCCAAATTTTACCTCCTTAGAGTAGTTTAGTCCATCCAGAGGGATACCTGTAATTTTGGACAAAACCTCCAAGCTAAGTCTGAAAGATTTACCAACAAAATTAACCATACCCTTATCCCAACCTTCGGCAAAAGATTTTGATACCTCAGGATCATATCCATGAAGTCTTTTGAGATAGCGATGGACCTGTCCTTTCTTCAGGATTCTCCAAACTTCCTTGTCTTTCCTCCACCTACACTCTGCAGGTTCCTCCCTTCTAAGATCTCCTCCCATGGCGACAGGTTTCACCTTCTTTTTTATCTCAGTCTGGGAATCATTTTTTTGTTGTTTTTTCTCCAACTGGCTAGTTGTTTTAATCTTTTCCTCTTTTGTCTTCACATGCTTGACCTGGTCACATTTAATTATAATGATGGCAGCGATCATAAAATTTTGGGCTTTAATAATTAGGGTTAAAAACCGCAACTTGTGACTGTACTTCCCCTTGATTTGGCCGTAATTCCAAATCTTCCCACTCTGAGTTGATTTATTTCATGCCATTAACAACACTTTTAATAATTCCTTCTTTATGCCTGAATTTGTCATAGT
>MU227615.1:4120819-4176268 GCA_018584345.1 Thuja plicata | reverse complement strand
GTAAAACACCCAATGTAAGTTACTTCAAAATATTTGGTAGTCAATGTTATGTCTTAAAGGATGATAGAAATGGAAATCTTGACACCAAAAGTGATGAAGGTATTTTTTTGGGGTATTCTACCAAGAGTAAAGCTTTTAAATGTCTAATCAAGGCTTCTAAACAAATAGTTGAAAATTCAAATGTAAAGATTGATAAATTTGCAGAAAATAATGAGTTGGAAAGCACAAAAGAACCAGAAGACTACAACAAGTTTATATATTTTGAAGAACCCATAACTCTACCCGAGCAACAGTGCTTAATTCTAGAACAACAGAATGTTGCAACCGACGGTCAGAATGTTTTTACCGATGCTCAGGATAAAGATCAAGATAATGTGCAAGTTAATTAAGATCAAGATGATACACAAAGAGTTGTACCTATACTTGCAAGATATGTAAGAAGGAAGCATCCAGAGGACTAGATCATAGGAGATAAGAAAGCTAGTACAAGAACAAGAAGTAAGTATTTAAACTCAAATTGTTTAATTTATGAGTTTGAGCCAAAATTGAAGAATGGATAAGTCCTATGAATTATGAGATTGAGAAAATTGAGAAGAAAAAAACATGGTCACTAGTGCCAAGACCAGATGACAAAAATGTCATCGGTACAAAATGGATATTCAGGAATAAGTTGAACGACAATGGAGAAGTCACAAGGAACTAAGCAAGACTAGTATGCAAGAGGTATGCACAAGAGGAAGGTATAGACTATGGAGAAACCTTTGCGCCCATTGCTAGGCTAGAAGGAGTAAGAATACTACTTGCTTATGCTGCATACAAAGGATTCGAAGTATATCAAATGGATGTCAAGTCAGCATTCCTAAATGGAATACTTGAAGAAGAGGTATACATTGAGCAACCAGAAGGGTTTGTAGATCTAGACAAGAAGAACATGGTATGTAAACTTCACAAAGCCTTGTATGGATTGAAACAAGCTCCCAGAGCCTAGTATGAATGACTTCATTCCTATCTAATAAGTATTGGATTCATAAGGACTAGTGAAAACAGTAATCTCTATTTGAAAAAAGATATTGATGCTAACACTTTGATTTCTGAAATATTTGTTGATGACATCATATTTGGAGGCAATGATATACTATGTAAGTCATTTTATGATGAGATGAGAAAAGAGTTTGAGATGTCTATGTTTGGAGAGATCAAGTTCTTTCTTGGTCTATAAATCATTCAATAAAGTGAAGGTATTTTTATTACACAGTCCAAATACATCAAAGAGGTCCTGAAAATATTCAAGATGGAAGATTCCAAACCTGTTAGAACACTGATGGCTACTGGATGCAAATTAACAAAGGAAGACAAGACAACAGAAGTAAATCAGACTTTGTACAGATCAATGATTGGAAAACTCATGTATGTTGTACACACTAGACCAGATATTGCACATGTAGTAGGAATTGTTGCTATATTTTCTGCCAACCCCAGTGACTCACATATGACTGTTGTGAAAATAATTCTAAGATATCTAAATAATAATAAGGAATTTGGCTTATGGTATAGAAGAGAAGGAAAATTTGAACTTAAGGTGTTTACCGACGCTGATTGGGCTAGAAATCTTGATGACTGAAAGAGCACAACTAGAGGATCATTCTTTATGGGTGACAGGCTTGTCACATGGATTAGAAAGAAGCAAGGATGCATCTCATAGTCTACTACAGAAGCAAAATATGTTGTTGCTACTACAAACTGCTCAAATATTGCATGGATCAAACAGTTGCTGGAAGGTATGCATATGAAGATCTCATAACCAGTAATTATCTATTGTGATAACACCAGTGCAATAAACATTTCCAAGAATCTAGTCATGCATTCCAAGATGAAACACATTGCAATCAAGTATCATTATTTAAGAGAACAAGTTCAAGAAAAAAAGGTGATACCTGAGTATGTGCAATCAAAAGAACAATTGGCTGATATCTCCACCAAGCCATTGCCCAAAGATACATTTGAGTACCTGAGAAAGAGACTAGGGGTCAAACCCTTGTCTACTAGTCAGTAAAAGACTGAAGGCCACATCAATCTATATATTATCAGAATATAATTCATGTTGATGCAAGGAAAAAGATGAACTTCAAAGCTACATCTATATACAGAAAGGTATATGTCAGAACCGAGCACCAGATCATATTGATGTATTGCTAATGGATAAGGGAAATTCAAGGAATATATTATGGATCGAGAGAAAAGATCGCTTGACATTAATGTCAGATATATGTGAGATATTTGTTTGGTATTGTTGTCAAAGGGAGAGAATGTATCCATATTATCACAAGAAATTATTCATTATCAGATTACTCCAAACAGGGAGAGATCATATACATAGGGAGAGAATTTGTATGAAGGAATCATATACAAAGGGAAAGTTGCTGACAAAAGACAGAGACATCAGAAAAAAAAAAAGGTCAAAAGAGAGATATTGACACAAGGGAAGGATACAACACATCAGTACAAGAAACACAGAAAGCTACAAGAATCAAATCTAAGCTAACACAGAGCTTACCAGTGGTCAGACATTTTTATCAGCTATCAAAACAAATTATTTGGTAATTTGATGAATCTCAACAATTGTATTTTGTATTGTATTAGAAATAGTACAGTGTGATAATATAGTATGTTGCCATGAATGCCAAAGGGAGAGATTAATGAAATGTAACTAATTGAATGTTTGACACTATTAAGTTGAAGATAATACAAGGCATTAAATCAGTTAATGGTTTATATTTTTATTGATGTCAACTTGATATCATCTGTACGGTCATTTACATAATGCCAAAGACTTTAGCGAATCAATGGAACAGAGATTATGCTTTTAGCAATGCATAAAGTTCAAGTATTCACTAAGTGACAGACAACACAGACGGAGTGCGCACCATCGGTAAAGGCAAAGAAAAAGCCACAATGATGCTCGACGAGTAGAAGACAGTGTTGCCTGGGGAAGAAAAATCATAGTGATACCCGATGAGTAAAATCCAAGGATGCCCGACGGACAGAGATCCCGAAGCTAATTGGAGTCACACCGATGGAACTGGCAGTTGTCACCGATGACTAACTGCAGAGTTCACCGACAGAACTGAGAGTTCAGAAAATGACAAAATATCTAGCTAGCAGAGCTTAAAGATAGACTTAACTAGTTGTTTTATTTTTTTTATTCGACCAGAGTTAAGTAATTGATTTAAAGAAGATTTGTACAGTTGGCAAGAAGATAACTACAAGATAAATCAGGAGTTAAAGCTGTAAATAAAATTGGCTGGATTATTTTTCACGCCAAGAATCAAGAATCAAGAATCAAGAATCAAGAATTAAGGAATATCATGTCTATATAAGAGAAAAGCATAATTCATTTCTACAATCACAAGAAATCACATACAAGGAAGGGGAGTGAATAAAAGAGGATGTTGAAGAGAACCTGATGAAGGATAACTTCATACAATCCTAATCAATCAAGCTGAAGGAGAGCTAAAAGATTCTACAAACACCGGCGAACAGTGAAGCACAACATCACAGAGCAGAAAGTGTGGAGTACAAGGAATTGAATTGATACATTGATTAGAGAGGTATTGTACTTAAATAGATTTGAAAATCTACAATTCAAATTGCATTAGAAATAGGTCATAATGTTTCAGTTTAACCATTGAAGCATCAAGTCTCTTAATAGAGCGGGACTTAACTATCTTCTATAGATTGAGGTACATCCCAAGGAGTGCTAAAAGGGTTGACTCATGAAAGTAGTATTGAAATTGCATAAAGCCTATTGACAACCTAAGAAGAAGGTTGATTCAAGGATGGTAGCAAGATTTTCCTAAAGCCTATTGACAGTCTAAGAAGGAGGTTGATTCAAGGATGGTAGCAAAATAGATGCCAGATACTAAGTGAAAACCTCTATGTATAAAATCCTCTAACAAGGTCACACTTAACAATGTGTTTGTAACCTTTAACAGGGTTGGCTCCTAACAGGGCTCACTTTAGAAGAGTGAAAACTTGGGGTACCGGTCCCAGTGGTTTTTCCCTTAACAGGGTTTCCATGTTAAAATCCATGTGTTATGTGTGTATGGCTTATTACTTTATTGTTTTCCATTTCACATATGCATTTCTGGATTGATTAGTATACTCTGCATATTTACTGAGTATCGGTAAATAGTTTTACTACTTATCAGTTATCAAGGAGAATAAGGACATACAAGGTAAACCAACAGACAATTAATTATTATAAGTATTTCATGGCATGCATCTTTTAGGGACTTAATAATTTGAGGTGTATTGATTGGTGGTTAAAGTTTAAAGGATAAATTTTTGAGGCCACTGATTCACCCCNTTCCCCCCCCCCCCCCCCCTCTCAGTTATTACTAACAACCATATCTTAAGAGGACAAGTTAAATGGGTGACAAATACAGATCAGAAAATGATGAATTAATGATTATATAGTTGTTTAAGCTACCATATATTTGATTCTATCAAATTAGTACAATTGATTGATTAAGTCAGAAATTGCAAAGACTTAAATTTATGACTAAAATAGTTACTTTCCAAAGCTATATAGAGTCAGTTGGTAGGATTTTATGTGAGTCGGTCACAGTTACCGAACACTGAATGAAATTCAAGAACCAAGCACCGAAAATGAGTTAGACACTGAGAAACAAATGAATTCAGTTACCGATTTGCAAAGAAAAATTTACCGAGTACACGAAGTTAATTATAAAGATGATAAGATCAAATTTAATATGAAGCGATGATGAGCTAGATGAGGATACAAATTAAACAAAGGTTGTTAGAAGATCAACAAATGGGAAAATTCAATGAGAATATCTAAGGAGAAGATCAAGTGGTTAAACTAAATTATGAGAGTTCCAAGAAAAGTACAAGTTCTGAGGTAAAAGTGAGATGGTTTATCAAGTTGTAAATTATGAAGAAGATGATCGAACAACTTAGCACAAATGATGGGAAATCAAATTAAGTAGATTAAGAGGAAAATTTATGTCTATATAAAGAATGATAAATTAAAATATATTATAGAGGTTGGTGAATTGAATAGAGAAGAGGAAGAAGCTGAAGAACAACATTTACCAAGCTCAATAAAGAAACAAAGTTTGAAGAATCTACAGTCTAAGAAAGAGATTTATGGAGTATGTGATGCTAGTATTCAATTACGCATAAAGGATATAACACAAGCAAAGGTAGTTTCTATATTTATAGATCAAATTTTACTATTTCTTATTAATATTTTTAATAGAGAAATCTCTTAACCGAGTGGATTCAACAGTCCTATTTGTAAAACCTAGACTTAGGTGACATTACAAAAGAGTGTTTAAAGACCTCTAACAAGGCCACTGTTAACAGAGTGAATATCTTAATAGATCTGAGGTAAATCCCCTAACAGGGTCACATATAGAAAATGTGTTTTTAATCTTTAACATGATAAGTTCTTAACCGAGCTTACTTCAGAAGTGTACATTTTTTATTATGGGTTACAATTCCCATAGAGGTTTTTCCCAAATTGGGTTACCTCATTAAATCTTGTGTCAGTTGAGTTAAATCTGAGTTTATATGATGTTACTCAGTTTGGATGAAAGATTTACATATATGAGATGTATTCTTGTTTAAATTGTTAAGTTTATTGGTGAATTAGTTGTTTACTGTATTCAGTATTACCAAGTGAATTAGAGGGTTAAGTTACAAGTGTTTAAGTTTTGATTTTGTCTCATTCATCCCCCCCTGCGCCCTCTTAGTGGACCAAAAATAACTAGACATCATATTTACCTTCTTGATGGAACAGTTGAGGCCTTCTACTATTATGATAAAGAGGAAATGAGAGAGTGAATTCCCTTTCCTCAACCCCATGGATGATAAAAAAACATCCCCTCGGGGAGCCATTTTTAAGAATATAAAATCTAGGGGTTGAGACATAGGAAGAAATCCATTTAATCCAGCCATTAACAAAACCAAATTTCTCAGGTACCAAAAAAAAAAACTTCCAATTAATCCTATCATAATATTTCATCATATAACATTTTAGAACCATAGATGGTTTCTTTTCTAGCAATAAATAATTGAGGATTTCTTGAGAAAGAATGGCCCCATGTGGTGTCTCTCTATTAGGAACAAAACTAGCTTCATCTTATGAAATGATTTTGGGGATTAACTTAGCAATTCTTATTGAAATTATTTTATGAATATTTTATACGAAGTATTACACAGTGAGATAGGTGTAATACCCACCCATCTTCTACCATTTCTGGTTGTGATGTTAAATACTATAGGCTCTTTTATTGCTTGTGTTAGATCCTTATATGGATTTGATGGTGTTTTTATGTTATCTCAGTACCTATTGATGATGCGTTACTTTGTTACTTTGATTATTTGTTGTATATCATGCTTTTAGTTAGATGATAATGATTATTTTCATATGATGATGTTATAGAAATTTATGGTTTTTACTGACTCGATACCTACATGTGTATGGAAGGCATGTATCTTTTATGTTTATGTTTGATGTGCCTAACATGGTGAGGGACGAAGTCATAGTTACTTGCTTCTGAGATCCATACGATGTACTTTTGTGTACCATTGACTGTTATATATTATATGTGTTGGAAACTATGATTGAAATAATTGTTATATTGTCATTGATGGAAAAGACATGCAAACAAACAACATATGCAAGGTTGCCAAACAATCCAAAAAGTATGTTCTGTAAACATATTTTCATTAATGTCCTTAGCTTCATTCTAATTCTCTCAATATAAATATTCTCTCCCTCTTGGATAGATTTCTCTTTGTAGTTTATCTCCCTCATTCTTTATTTCTCCCTCAAATAGTATATCTCTTTCATAGTCATCACTAGAAAAATATGTAAGAAGACATCATAAACCTAATCAAATTATTGGAGATAAATATTTAGAGGTCATGATAAGAAGAAAATTGAGAAATTAGACATTATTATTATGTGAATTTGAGCTTAAAATAGTGAAAGATGCTTTAGGAAATGAATATTGAATACAGGCCATGAATCAAGAAATTGAACAAATTGAGAAGAACAAAACTTGGACACTAGTACCTAGACCAAAGAACACGAATGTTATTGGAACAAACTGGGTATTTAGAAATAAGATGAATGAACATGGAGAAGTCATAAGAAACAAGGCTAGATTGGTATGCAAAGGTTATGCATAAGAAGAAGGTGTTGACTATGGTGAGACATTTTCCCTAGTTGCTAGATTGGAAGGAGTTAGAACTCTACTGGCTTATGCAGCTTACAAAGGATTCAAATTATATTAAATGGATGTCAAATTGGCATTTCTAAATGGAATACTAGAAGAAGAGGTATACATTGAACAAGCTGAAGGATTTTTTGATTCAAGCAAGAAGAATATGGTTTGCAAATTACATAAAGTTTTGTATGGATTGAAGCAAGCGCCCAGAGCATGGTATGAGAGATTGCACAATTACTTAGTCAAGATTGGATTTACAAGGGAAAATGACAATAGTAATCTATAATTAATGTCTGAGAAAAGTAAAGGGATATTGTTAGCTGAAATATTTGTTGATGATAACATATTTGGAGGAAAAGATGTTTTATGCCAATTATTTGCAAAAGAGATGCAAACTAAATTTGAGATGTCTATGTTTGGAGAGATCAAATTATTTGTTGGTTTGCAAGTATATCAAATGAAGAAGGGTATCTACATTACTCAATCCAAGTATATCAAGGAGATACTGAAGAATTTTTGCATGGAGGACTCAAGACCTGTAAGTACTCCTATGGCTATTTGATAGAAACTATCAAAGACAGGTGAGACAACTAAAGTAAATCAAATCTTGTATAGATCAATGATTGGAAAACAACAATATGTTGTCCACAATAGACCAGATATTGCATTAGCAGTTGGGAGTGTTGCAATATTTTTTGCAAATCCTAAAGATAGTCACTTAATGGCAGTGAAAAGAATTATGAGATATTTGAAGGGAACATAGGAATATGGATTATATTACAAGAAGCATGAGAGGTTTGAACTGAAATTTTACACAGATGCGGATTAGGAAGGTAATGTTGATGGAAAAAGAGCACAAGTGGTTGTGAATTCTTTTTAGGAAAGAGATTAGTCTCTTGGACAAGTAAGAAAGTGAACTGTATTTCTCAATCCATAGCAGAGATTGAATATGTTGTAGCAGCAGTGAATCATTCAAATGTAGTGTGGATCAAGCAATTGTTGAAAGGTATGAAGGAGGAAATCACAGATGCAGTTGTTATTTTTTGTGACAACACTAGTGCTATTAACATTTCAAAGATCCATGGGATGCATACAAAGAACAATCATATTGCTATCAAGTATCATTACTTGAGAGAGTTGGTACAAGACAAAGAAGTAAGACTTGAGTATGTTAATACAAAGGAACAGTTGGAAGATATATTTACTAAAGATTTACCTAAGGATTCTTGTGAGTATCGAAGAGAAAAATTAGGGGTGATTCCCCTATCTAAGGCTAACTAAGATTGTATGGAGTGGTTGCATCAAAAGTATTACATAGAATATCTGACAGATTGATGAAGAAAGTGGTCACACTTTAGGAGTCACTTAAAGCTATGAAGTGTTAAGAAAAATATGTTGATAATTCATAAGAAAGATGACAGAGGGAGAATTGAATTCATAAACCTAAAAAAAAAAATATCTACATATTGAAGATGTATGCCTTTGGCATTGTAGTAAAAGAGGGAGAAATAATTGAGAAATGACTATGAAAGAGATATACTATTTGAGGGAGAAATAAACAATGAGGGAGATAAACTACAGAGAGAAATATATGCAAGAGGGAGACAGTATTTATATTGAGAGAATCATAATGTAGCTAAGAAAATTAATGAAAATATGTTTACAAAACATAATTTTTGGATTTTTTGGGAACCTTGCTGGTGCAGGAGCACCTAGGAAAATCCCTAAATATTATTACAATTTTTTCTTGTACTGACCCTAGCCAAGTCATTATGTTTTTAATTTGACCTTAGAATTTCTTTCTAGTATGTTCCTATGTGGATTAGACTAGCTTCAATCCAACCTAGATGTTTATTGCTTTCCTCTTGTTAGAGCTAGATTAGACCTAAAGTGGGAAAATGGGTTTCAAAGTGTCTAAAAGCCTTTAAGGATTAGAAAAGGGTAGGATAGTGCCTAAAATGGTTCCTAGATTCTTTCTACACCATTCTAGGTCGAATAGAGACCCTTAGCTATAACTATGCAAAAGTTGTAAAAGCTTTCATAAAGTTGCTTGACAACATTTTAGCAACTTTTAATGTTGCATGACAACAAAAGGAAAAAATGGATTCCTTTCAAGGAAACATGATAGGTAGTTTCCATAATGGCCTAGAATCATGGGCATGTCATGTTAAGGAAAAATAGATCCCATTTCCTTCGGCATTGTGTAGAGAAGTGTAATTTTGAAAGTGAATGAAAGCTCTGTGTTCAGGTTTTCAGTAACAGTCAAGTTACATTGTGTTTATGATTTATTGTATGGAATGAGTTTCAAAATTTAGTGTTTTTTCTGCGTAGTAGAGCCAATTCTAAGTACTTTCCATTTAGTAGTGTAATAGTTTTGAGTTCATTTGTTTAGCTTTTGTAAATTGTTTTGTGAATTGTGTAGTTGTTGGAGTAGACAGTGTGGTTTTTGGTTTTATGGCTCCCCCATACAATCCAACCATGAAAATAATCATGTCCTAGATAAATCTTATAGGGGAGACTCATTATAGTGTATATATCCAAGTAGGAGTCTAGAGGAATGATTTCTTTTTATTTTTAAGGTCATGCCCTAGGCAAACACTGTGTGCTCGGTTAGAGTTTTGGCATGAACTAATAGTGCATGATTGCAGGGTAATGATTGAGGGATTGAAACCAAGGGTGGTTTTATATGCACAAAGGTCATATAGACACCTCTTAAGAAGATTGAGTATTGAACGATCCATCTTGATACATTTTTGAGGAGAAATTAGAGGACTTCACAAATATAGGCAAATTAGCCCTATTAAGCCTACATTTCAGGAAGTCATTGTACAAAGGACCTAGTCACCTAAGACCACAAAAATATTCAATGTCTTGGAAAAGGGTATCTGGATCTCAAGTTATTTTTTGGGGTTATTTGAAGTTTGGAGAAAGAATTGAGAAAAAACCCTCTGTGTAGGGCTAATTGAGCAATTAGGCCTATTAGGACCAAAAGCATACTCAGTCTTGAACTCGATTGAGTAGGTCTTGATGTCCCACTCCAATGGAGTTATATGGATTTCAAATGATTTTTTTAATGATGGATACACCCCCTAAAACATTGGTGAAGATGTTGTGAAGATTTTTCACTTGGAGTCATCCAAGAAAGAGTGAAGATTTGAAGTAACCTTAATGTTAGTGATCCCTCAAGGTGAAGCACAAAGAGACTAACACTTGGATTTGAGTTAGGATAGTGTTAGGCCAGAAGAGAAAAGACTATTAAGGTCCAAAAAGTGAGCTTAGGATCTAGGGAAGGCTAGGACTAGTAGAGTCCTAGATAGGAGGTTGTGCAAGCAAACCTTGGAGCATCTCTATTAGATTGGTATTAGAGCTTGTTGATCAGGCTTGTGGTGAATGTTCCAAATGGAAGAGTTAGTAGGAGAGTCTACAATGGTGAAAAATGTAGAGTTGGAAAATAAGGTAAATGAGAAAGCAGAAGATAATAGATTTCTTAGAGAGAGATTAGAACAATTGGAACACAAAGTGGACCAAGTTGAAGTAAAGGCTGGAGAAGTGAAGAATAAGGTTGAAGGGAAAGGCAAGGAGATTTCCATAGATGATGAGGCCCCTGAATCTAACCCTTTCCTCACTAAATAACCATTATTAAAGGCAATAAAGGATTTGAGTGGTAAATCACTAGAAGGAGTTCCTATCTTTAGTGGAAAGATGGAACCTGAAATAGTCCTAGATTGGATAGAAGGAATAGAGAATCGCTTTGAATGTGATGGCATTACTAAAGCTCAGAAGGTGAAATTAGCTAAGCTTGGAATAAGAGGGTCTATACTCACTTAGTGGGAATTTATCCAAGATGAGAGAGAGAAGGAAGGAAAGAATCTCATTGCTACATGGAAGTCTATGGCTGAAAAAATCAGAGATGTGCATGTTCCTGAGGATTATGAAATCCAATTCCATAAAATAAGACAAAGACTAACATAGAAGGACTTATATGTGAAATCCTATACTGAAGAGTTTCAAAGGCTATGCATGAGGTATCGAGTTGCAGAATATGAGAAGGTGAAGGTAGCTAGATACCTTAATGGTATCAAGTAGACTATACAAGATGAAATGAGTCTCTTGACTCCTGATACTATTCATAAATGCCACCAAATTGTAGTAAAGGTAGAAGAGAAGCTAAGGAAGAAACAATATTCAAGCACCACCAGAGGTAGAGGCAAAGGAAGAGATAATAGAGGACACAGGGGTGGATATGGTGGTAGAAGTTCTAAAACAAAGAGTCAAGGAGACACCAAACTTACTGAGTAGAAAGAAGGAAATTCAAGTAGAGGCAACTCCAATAGAGGAAGGAGATCTAACAATAGAGGAAAAAGAAATAGCCAAGGAAGAGGTAATTATTATGCAAAAATGAAATGTTACCACTACAACCAGCTGGGACACCCTACATACAAATGTCCAGAGAAAGGCTCTACTTCCCAAGGAAGTGAAAAGAGGGTAAACTATGTTCAAGAGGAGACTAGTGGTGGAATTAAACACCCAGAGGTACCCCTAGAGTCAGAAGAAGGAGAGAAGTTGATGATGAGAAGGACTTTAATCAAGGATCTAGTCAAAGAGGAACCTAGTCAAAGAAGGTCACTATTTAGAGTGAAATGCAAGATGATGGGTAAATTTTGTAGAGTCATCATAGAATTAGGGTCTACTAACAACATAGTGTTAGAGGAGCAATTTAGAAAATTGAAGATGAAAAGAACACCCCATACCAACCCATATAAAGTCACTTGATTGAACAAAGGAAAATATGTCCTTGTCAATGAACAAGCTTGGGTGGAGTTTTCAATTGGGAGATACAAAGACAAGGTGTTGTGTGATGTTATACCTATGGATGCATGTCACCTACTCCTTGGTAGGCCATGGAAATTTTTCAGAGAGGCCATGCATGATGGAGTAAATAATTCTTATTCTTTCAAGAAGGACACTATGACATTTAAAATACAATCACTATTAGAGGATGGAGAGATGAAGTCATCAGGCCCCAATGTCCTTATGGTCAATGAGAAGGAGTTCTTAGAAGTTTTGGAAGAGGGAGAGGGAGTTGTTTTTTCACTTGTGTTGAAGCCAAAAGAAGAAAGTGAAGACAAGGTAGTCAAGAAGATAGAATTGCCTAAGGAAGTGTAGGAGATGTTGCAAAAGTATGAAGGCATTGTAAGTGATGGAAAACCATCAACCCTACCCCCTAAGAGAGATGTAAGTCACCAAATAGAATTTATCCCAAGATCTACCCTTCCTAATAAGGAAGCCTATAAAATGACTCCTCAAAAAAATAAGGAAATAGCTAAGAAAATCCAAGAACTCTTAAGCCAAGGTCTCATTAGGAAAAGTATTAGCCCTTGTGTCATACCCACTGTCTTAGCACCCAAAAAGGGGAGAGCTTGGAGGATATGCACTAACTCAAGAGAAATAAAACTAGATTACCATTAGGTATAGGTTCCCTATCCCTAGGGTAGAAGACCTAATGGACTGTCTAGGAGAAGCCAAATGTTTCACAAAGATTGAATTAAAAAGTGGATACCACCAAATTAGAGTAAATGAAGGGAATGAATGGAAGAAAACCTTCAAAACCATAGAAGGTTTGTATAAATGGATTTTGATGCCATTTGGGCTATCCAATGCCCCATCTACATTCATGATATTAATGAATGAAGTCCGCAAAGACTACATAGGAAAATTTGTGGTAGTGTATCTAGATGATATACTCATCTATAGTAAGACCAAAGAAGAACACCTCAGACATCTACAGATATTTTTCAAGAAGCTACATGAGGAAAAGTTGATGATAAACTTGGAGAAATATGAATTCATGAAGCAGGAGCTAGTATACCTTGGGTTTGCGTTATCTCAAGGCAATCTAAAGATGGATCCAAGTAAGGTGGAAGCCATTATCATTTGGCCTACTCCACGAACAACAATAGAGGTAAGAATTTTTCATGGTTTAGCTCAGTACTATAGGAAGTTCATTAAGAAATTCAGTGCAATCTATGCTCCTATGCTTGATACTATCAAAAGGTGGAATGAAAACAAAGTTTGTGTTGAATGAGCAAGCTAACCATAGATTTGATTTGTTGAAGAAGAAGATTTCTACTCAATCAATATTGATTTTTCCAAGCTTTGATAAGTTGTTCATAGTGGAGTGTGATGCTAGCAATGTGGCTACTGGTGTTATCTTGAGACAAGAGGGAAGACTAGTGGTTTTCCACGGTTAAAAGCTAAGTGAAGCTAAGAATAAGTACTCTTATTATGACTTGGAAATGTATTCTCTAGTCCAAGAACTAAGGAAGTGGAGGCACTACTTGCTTCCAAAGGAGTTTCTAGTCTTTTCAGACAATCAAGCACTGAGTTTCCTAAATTCACAAGATAAGCTCAGTCATAAACATATGAAGTGGGTAGAATATTTGTAGGCCTACACCTTTAACATCAAGTAAAAAAGGGGATGTAGAATAAGATAGCAGATGCCTTAAGTAGAAGATACCTAACTGTACAAGAGATACACTTATAGAACATGTGTATTGAGAGCTTCGAAGACCTATATGCAGAAGATGAAGACTTTGTAGACATCTATAAGGTATGTCAAGAATAAAAGAATCATTTTCATAGTGAATAATCTGACTATACTTTACAAAGTGATCTATTGTTTAAAGGAAGTTAATTATGTGTTCCTAGAGGGTCTATTAGAGAAAATATGATACAAGAGAAGCAAAATGGTGCACTTAGTGGGAATTTTGGTGTCAATAAGACCCAAGAGTTAGTGCATAATTTCTACTTTTGGCCTATGATGAATTTGGACACTAGGAGGTATGTAGAAAGTTGTGTTGTATGTCAGAAAGAAAAAGTTACATCTTGCAATGTAGGCCTTTACCAACCTCTTCCCATTCCTAGTAGACCATGGGAATGATTGAGTATGGATTTTGTGGTAGGATTGCCAAATACCAAACAAGGAATGGATAGCATCGATGTGATTGTAGATAGATTTAGCAAGATGGCACACTATCCCATGCAAAATAGTCCATGATGCAAGGCAAATAACTCACCTATTCTTCAAGGAGATAGTTAGAATTCATGGGTTACCATTGAGTATAGTGTTAGACAAAGATACAAATTTCATGAGCCATTTTTGGTAGACACTTTGGCAAAATCTAGGAACCAATTTATCTTTTGGGTCTGCATATCACCCTCAGAATGGTTGTCAAACTAAGGTGGTAAATAGGAGTCTAGGTAACCTCCTAAGGTGCCTAACTAAGGAGTATGGTCAAGCTTGGGACCAACTCATTAGATAGGTAGGATATGCCTCTAATGATACTATGAATAGGACTACTGGTAAGTCCTTTTGAGGAAGACGATCATTCCTTGAGTCATCTACACAATAACCCCTTGCATATCAAAGTCATGATTGGCCCAAAGCACATCCGTCATGTCCTTATAGATAATGGTGTTGGCCTTAACATTTGATCTACTAACTTTATTGCTTAGTTAGGCTACGGTGAAGACTGTATAGATGCCCATAAAAAAATCACCATTAAGGCATATGATGAAGAAGAGAAGAAATCCAAAGGGCTAGTTGTGTTACCAATCTGAGTTAGGCCTATCAAAAGAGATGTTATCTGTTAGGTGCTTGATATTCCCCTAGCATACAACATACTGTTGGGAATAACGTGGATCCATGAAATGCAAGTGGTTTCTTCAACCTATCATCAATGCATAAAATTCCCATTCCAAGGATCCGAAGTGACCATACCTGCCAATACGAGCTATGATTGCAACATGCTTACCAAATATGTTGATAGCTTTGTTCCCACCAACAGAGAGTCTATTGGGTTCCTCGAGGCCAAGAAAAAGGAAATGGAAAAAACTCTAAAACTCAAGGACACTGGCATGGAGGGGTATCAAATTGAACATGTGTTATCAATAACGTCTCTACCTATGTATCCACGTTCTTATGGGAGGCCTTATGAAGAAAACAAACCTACTACTCCTCATCCTCAAACAAAATATGATGGAACCTTTGTACAGGCCATGCTACCACTAGAGGAAGAAGATGAAAATGGGGCTATTGTAGCCTGGATCTATAAAGGGGAGGATACACCTAAGAAAATAACTCCATCATGCAAAATAGAACCTGAACAATATGGCAAGGGTCTAGATATTATAAAGTGCTTTGGCTATAAAAGGGAATGGCCCTTTAGGAGTGAACCGTAAAGGATTGCTTGCACCACTTGAAGCTATTGGTAGACAAATATGTGACAGTACAAGCCTAGGATTCAAGAAGATCCTGTTTCACTTAGGGATCAACAAATTTGTGCCAGAACCCGATCACCAAATGGAACCTGAAGGAACATCTACAACTGGAAACTCAGAGGATAGCTCTGATGAGTATTCCTTTCCTTTTCCTATTCCTCGAGATCTTGTCGCATTCTTTACTGAGCTAGATGATTTTATACCATGTGTCAATACAGTTGGGACTAATAGTGACTCTGATGAAACTGCTTCACTCACTCCACTAACATATGAGTGATTGAGAGAGATGCAAAATGTTAATCCTGATCATTAGGGTGAACTATACATACCACCGCATTTCCAAGAGTAGTTTAAACAAGAACAAATCCAACAACTCATCACTGCTACACGAGAAGAAGAATCAGATGGTGTCAGAAGTGGTGATGAGGTACCTATCTCCATTAGTACTGACTCACCTAAGTATGAATTCGATTCCCTATCTGATGTAACCTTTGACGGGGATGTAGATACTATACATGCATACTAAAACCCTCTCAAAATAGGTGAAGGTTCTAGTGTTAGGAAAAATGAGTTCAATTCTATCGATGTTAACTTGTCTTCTACTATGGCCACAAGGGGTCAAATGAATTTGGTCACACCTCTGGATGAGATCGCTTTAGATCTTGACTTGCTAGTCCTCACTTTTTATGACTACACCATGAACACACTAGAACCTGTCACCTCTCTTCCACTCTACCATCCCAAGCTCATAGAATGGAACTCTTCCTCTTCATCCAATGAAGTCCTTACATTCCAGAATGACTTTTCTCTAGCCTGATACCTTAATGTTGTTGAACTAGTAATGTCCTCCACTAGTGAAGACAATGTCAACATGACTGAAGCCGATATCAAGTATCTTAGTCACAAAATTAAAAGAAGAAAGAATAGGTGCTCTAATGGTGAAAACCACATTGTGGTAGTATCAGAGCCTAAAAAAATAAAAATAAAGGATGTATCCGAGGGTGAAAACCTCTCTAAAGCACCTGAGGATGGGATACTTGATATGCTTCCAAGTCACTTTTAGGAATGGTCATCGGTGTTGATTGAACTGACCCAACCTATGAACTTGGGTACAGAAGCAGAACCTCAAATCATTCATTTGGCACAATCATTATCTGAGGAAGAAAAAAGAGGAATTTATTACCTTCTTCCAAATCAAGAAGATCAACTTTGCATGGACATATTCAGACATGCCAAGATTGGATCCTAATCTAATCATGCATCGCTTGTTCATTGCACCAAGCGTCAATCCTATGAAACAAAAGCTTCGAAAGACACATCCACATGTGGCATTACTCATCAAAGAAGAATTAGAAAAACTTCTTAAATCTATATTTATCACAGTAATTGACTACGCTGAGTGGATTTCCAACATTGTTCCAGTATCTAAACATGATAAATCCATCTGAGTCTGCACATATTTCTGAGACTTGAACAAGGCATGTCCTAAAGATGACTTTTAGTTTCTCAACATTGACATGATTGTATATATGATAGAAGGTTATGAAATGTACTCACTAATGGATGGTTTCTCTAGCTACAACCAGATAAAAATTGCACCAGAAGATCAAGAGAAAACTACTTTCACATGTGCATGGGCCACTTTCTGTTGAAATGTCATGCCTTATGGGATCAAGAATGCGGGAGCTAAATATCAAAGGGTTGTCACCACTATCTTCCATGACATGATGCATAAGATAATGGAAGACTATGTTGATGATACTCTAGCTAAGAGCATACACCAAAAGACACACCTTGTAGATCTAGGTCCTATACTAGATCACATGGAACAGTTCAGTTTATGGCTTAATCTAAATAAATGTGCATTTGGGGTGACATCTGGAAAACTGCTTGGTTACATCATCTCTACAAAAGGCATAGAAGTGGATCCTACGAAGATCCAAGCCATTATGGAAATTCCATTGCTGTGCAACATTAGTTAGATGAGAGGACTCCAAGGCCAATTACAGTCTATTAGGTGCTTCATCTCACAACTAGCTGACAAGTCATAACCCTTCACTGAGACTTTACACAAGGGTGTGACCTACAAATGGAATGAAGATTGTGATAAAGGGATAACATAGATCAAGAAATATCTTGCAAATCGACCAATACTGATGCCTCCTATTCTTGGGAAGTCACTCATCCTTTACATCGCTGCTACAGATATTTCACTAGGTGTGTTGTTATCTCAAGAAGATCAGAACAATAAGGAAAGAGCTTTCTACTACATCAGTAGGGCATTGGTCTCATACGAAGAAAACTATTTTATCATCGAGAAAGCTTTCTTGGCGGTGGTATTTGCTTCACAAAAAATACGACACTACATTCTTGCTCATACTACATGCCTCATTGCTAAGATTGATCCATTGAAATATTTACTCCATAAGGCTACCCTCACAGGTAGACTAGAAAAATGGGTCATGATACTTAGTGAGTTTGATATCAAGTATGTAGAAAGAAAGGCCATCAAAGGGAAGGCAATTGCAGATCAATTGGTAGAGGCACCTCTCATTGATCATCAACCATTGATCATAGAGTTTCCAGATGAGTCCATACTACTTCTCACACATCGATCCTAGACTATGTTCTTTGACGGATCATTCACCCAATAGGGGTCAGGTGTTGGGATACTATTCATCATGCTACAAAAGTACTCTTTACCCAAAGCATACAAGTTTTTGTTTCCTTGTACAAACAACATTGCCGAGTACAAATCTCTGATCAATGGCATGAAGATCACCATTGAGTGGCGAGTAGATGAACTCAACGTCTTCGGTGATTCACAACTGGTCATCAATCAAGTAAATGATACTTATCAGACAAAGGATGACAAACTGGTGCCCTATAAATGGATGGTCAATGACCTCTAAAAGTACTTTGCACACGTCATGTTCCAACAGATTCCAAGGGTAGACAACAAAGTGGCTGATGCAATGGATACTCTCACTTCTATGCTACATATGCCTGAAAACAAATTTTGACATGAATTCCTGGTGGAAATATTACTCTACCTAGCCTATGAATCCTCTAAATCTTTGATGATCTATTCTATCATTGGACATAATTCATCCTGCTAGCATCACATATACTCCTACCTTCATGACCATATTGTTTCAGATACCTACACCTAGAATTAGAAATGTCACCTAATCAGCAGTGCTTCACTGTACGTTATCATAGCTAACGACTTGTATATGTGAGTTCTAGATGGTACCCTCCTTAGGTGTTTAGAAACTAATGAGTCTAAGCATGCGTTAGTTGAGGTACGAAGGCATCTATGGATCAAACTTGAGAAGCCTAACACTGGCCCGTAAAATTATTAGAGTTGGTTACTATTGGCCAGACATGGAAAAGGAAGCTACAAAGTATGCTAAGTCTTTCAAATAGTGTCAACTACATGGAAATATGATTCATGCTCCAGCCAAGGAGCTCATTCCACTCATCACTTTCTGGCCATTCTAGCAATAGTTCTTTGATTTGGTTGGTCAAATTCATCCTTTGTCATCAAACAAACACAAGTTCATCATAACGGCTACATATTATTTTACCAAGTGGGTAGAGGTAGTACCTCTCACCATAGCAAATGGAAAATATGTGGCAATGTTCATACTAAATTACATCATCTTTAGGTATGGTGTACCCTCTTCTATAATCACTGACAATGGGGGGAAGTTCAAGAAAAAGGATCTAAAGGAGCCATGTTCTAAGTTCAAGATCACTCCACACTGGTCTTCCATCTATTATCCTTAGGGTAATGGATAGGCGGAAGCATCAAACAAACTGATCCTTAAAATCTTGCATCACATAGTTCACAAATCTAGATGAGATTGGCATCTCTAGATCAATCCATCTCTCTGGGCATATAGAACAAGTATACAAACACTGACAAGGGCTACACCCTTTACTTTGGTTTATGGAGTGGATTTTGTGCTACCTATTGAGGTTGAGATTTCTACTATGTGAGTCTCTCTAAAAGGCCTCATCACTGATGATGACAATATAATATCTCAGCTACAAGAGCTAGAACTACTAGATGAATGTCAAAAAGTGGCATTCAATCACCTGAGAGCATATCAGAAAATGATGTCTAAGAGATAGGGACTTCCAATTGGGTGATCTCATTCTGAGAGAGAACCCTAAGAATCAACAACACCATATCCAAAAGGGAAAATTTGAACTGAATTGGCTTGGTCTGTATGTTTTCATTGCAATGTTTGGATCTGAAGCCTATCAACTCTCCACCACTGAAGGAGAGAAACTCAAGGAGCCGATCAATTCTCTTCACCTAAAACAATTCTATAGCTGAGACATCATCTAAATGCTCATGTACATATTAAAGTCCTGAAAAAATCCTAAAAATTTGCAAAATGTCCTGAAAAATTCAAAAAAATAGCAGTGTACTACCTGGTGGATGAAGTTTCTCATTCACAAATTCTTGTAGTCTTACAAGAAAAGACAGTCCTGGGAATGGTTGTCTTCTTCTTTTCCCCCAAAATCCATCCAGATAATTTTTTGTATACCTTGTCACGAGGGCACATGGCTTGTGTTGGCTCTAGTTTAATGAGATTTCCCATGGTTATGTAGCTTTATCTACATGTTAAAGAGATCTATTCTATATCATAAAATACCAAAAAAAAAAAACCAGAATTTCTGTCAAGAAGGTGAAAACCTAGTAAACAGGTGCTTCTTGTTCTGCAATGCTACATCTATCGTGGCATCACTTGGCTCTGTACAGTTTCTTTCCTTCTTTCCTTCTTTTGTTTTCTCCTTGTACATACTCTCAGTTACTGCCAAGATACCAACTTACATGGATTGAAACCGGTCATACTCTAGGGGTAATCTTCCTGGTCTAGGGGGCACTATCCTATTACTTTTCAGAATCTCTCTTGCATTATTCACCAATGGTTCTCATTGAGTCTGCTTGTTGATACCTAGCTATTATTGAGAACTCTCTACTTGAGAATCTCTCTTGCGTCAGTCACCAGTGGTTCTCACTACGTCTGTCTACTATCGCCATACTGATGAAATTTCTTACACATGACATATACCAACCAATTGACATCAATCTGTTGACATTGGATTTATACTCAGCATGCCATCTATCGATACTCCATCTTGGTCAATCCTTTTCTTATGTTTTTATATAGATTTTAGTCACTTTCATGACATTTTGGGTCTTCTAAGAACCCTCCTAATTTGATACCAATCCAAAGTCATAACCTAGGGGAAACCAAATCAACATTGTCCTCATAGTACAAGTCAAGTCAGTCATCTTTAGATTACACCAGCATCAGTAATCTTTTCAATTCTGAAAGACAACTCAATACTGACACAAATAGGTGTTTCTCAACACCACAATCAACAGGGTTTCTTAACACTATCTTTGGACGCATCTGTGTTTCTTAACACACATTGGGTATCGCAAATGCAAACAAAAGATTGATAGCAATCAAACACAAAACAATCAAAAGCACAATGGTGTTTCTCAACACCCCTATACATATACACATCCAAAAACTTTGAAATTGGCTGAAGTATGCTGAATTTCTCTTTGTATGTTGTCTATTCTCATTGATTTCATTTATCTTTTCTTTATCTACTACTTGTTGGTGTGGTCCCGATGATCTGACAATGTCAAATAATCAGGGTGTATATGATAAGAGCTTCTCCATCAAGGTAGAAAATCCTCACATCCCTCGATCTTATTTATTTGTATGCCAAGATGAGGTTGGAACTATCTCCTTGACTATTATTGCTCTGCTTGTTTATACAAGATCTCACTCATGGTTATCTTGGCTTTGAATGCCTCGATACTAGTGTACTCTTGCTATATCAAACTGGAAACTACACTCAATTCATCTCATTTGTTGTGCCTTGTTGCTTATGTTATTTTCCCATATCTTACCCGATGAAAGTCATATTCATATTCTTATGGTTGCACTAGCACCAGTAAGGATTGTATCGACTCCAATGTTCCAACAAAATGCTCTATGATAAAAATTATTCAATGGATCCAACAACCACGTCCTAGGGATTGCATCTAGCATAGGATTTCATTTTCATTCTAGACTTGCATCACAATAGGATTTCAATGGTCACTTGATGGTATTCTCATGGATTTGTATGACAAGTAGTTCTTCTTCAAACGTCCTGGCTTAATCATGACTGCACAAGTGTTCAATCCTCGCTCTCGATCTTCAAAAGTTCTTTTGGTTAGCATCTGTGATACATCATGACAACCTACATGAGATGTTAGTACCATATCCATTACATTTACATATCTCCATTCACAAATTCAATCACATACATTATCTACATACATACACATCTATGTCCACATATCCATGTCATTAAATCAAAACATGTGCATCTTATACATATTCATAAAAGAAAAACATGTGCATTTCATACATATTCTTGCATACATTTTCATACATCTAAACATCTAACCATCTAGCATACATCTCATTAAGTACAAACATGAAAAGTGAAATGATACCAAAACCAGAGCTCATATATATATCTCAAAATGTCAATACAAAATGGGTGCTACTCGAGCATAGTCTATATCAAAAATGTTATGATACAAAGATGACAACACATCGGATACATCATGTAATACAATTGGAAGAAGCTTGATCAATGTGCCAACTCTAGCTCTGGCCCTCTCCCTCATCACCTAGAGGAGGTGGAGGAGGAGGGATATCTAGAGGTGGTGGTGCCTGTGCACCATCTGAAGCTCTGGCATAAGATTAGAACCTGATACCTGCATAGGCTGCATAGTAGTAAGTTTCTTGAGTGGTTTGATGTTGTGTCTCCTCCTGAAACCTCTCTAGCTTCCCTCAAACCTCTCATAGCTCTTGGTCTCTATCTGTGAGCCATGCATCTCAGATGGCCAGCTATATCTGCAAGTCCCCAATCTGTCATTGCATCTGTCGGACTCTCTCCCTGGATCTCCATAGGGAATCTTACACCTATGATAATGGGTCCCCTGGCATTAGATCCTATGCAAGTTTCTCCTGCTGCTCCTACTGCCCTAGATCCTCCCACATCATCTCCTCCTACTTCTTAGTTGTCTGCTCTATCCTCCTCTGTCTGGAGTGCCTCTCCTGTGCACCACTGCTGCCACCTCCAGGATCGATCGTCATATGCTGAGTAGGGATGTCCACATGTGTAGTATGTGGTCAAGGTCCCTGATGTGGGGGTGGTTGTAGTCCCTACTGTGGTGGTGTTTATGGTACCTACAGATGCACCACATACGTTGGTAATCCCATCTCTACTGGATCTATAAATTGGGGGAACAGATGACTAACAAAGTACTCTCTATAGGATGGTGTCATGCCGCCATCTGCTACCCCAGCCATGTAATCCCAATGCATCAAGGCTACTGTCCATGCACCTATCATGTTGTGCCCTAGATCTAACTATGCTAACCACCCCTTCCTCACCTCATCAGAAAAGTGGGAATATGGGCAATACTCCTATGATATATCCTATGGTCGGTCGAACTGCCACCACACCTGAGTCATAATAAATCTCTTGATCACTGCAATAGAATGGCTGATTAGTGGCCATGAACAAAACATATATCTAAGTTGGGCCCTATCATCATCACAGTCCTTAGTATCTCTCCAAGGTCACCATACTACGGCCACCAAGTCATCTAGCTAAGCCCGCCACTACTCAATCTTACCCAGCGCGGGTTGCGTCATCTGACCTTTGTAACTATAAATATAAGGCTCATGAGGCTGCCTCATATCATCACAAATGGGCCTAGGGATAGGCAAGTTCTCCCATGCCCATAGCTATAGTACGAAAACACCTACAGCCATACTCGTTGCCTCTCTATAGGTGATCTCATGCATCTCATGGTACATGTGGGCCAACATACACTGACCCCATCCATACTATACGGGCTCCACCAGCATCCTCTAGAACATCCTTCCCCACCCACACTCCAAAATATGTTGACCATGATCTGTCTTCAGGTAACACCCTAGGAATGCTGCTAAAACTATGGCCAATCAGTGCCTCAGCCCATACTCTCTGATCAACTCCTCCCATGGGATGGATTTACCCATGACGAGATCATCCTGTAAAATCTCCCTCAATACTATTGTATCTGATCAAGGCTGCATGTCATACTCTACTTGTGGACCATAGAAGGAGATCCACAATATCATGTATATGTCCTTAGGGGTCATTATCATCTCACCCTATGGAAGGTGGAAGGTGTTCATCTCTAAATGGAAACACTCTACCAGTGCCTCCTAATAATCTGTGATTCACCCAAATATCGGGTATCTCACAGAGGTGTGACAATCCCAGTGTATTGATATGAGCAATCTCAGCATCACCCAACTGCCTAACCAGCCCGCCAATGGCTGGATGGTATCATCTGAAGGCAATGTCTAGAAACTCAACCTACAAGACAATCAAACAACAGTGCATGATCAATACTCGGCTAATGATTACAAGTCAATCAATGCAAAGTAGAGAAATAAAGACACATAGACATCCTAAGAAAGGCTACAATACTGACAAAAATGCTAATGGACCGCAAGACAATTCACTACAACTCCAAATTTCTCTTCTTTCCCCATGCAAAGAAGCAGTATTTTTTGCAAAATTTCACGCGAAGAAGTACACTATTACACGCGAACTTTCAGGCTCGTGCAAAGTTTCTCAAAGACTGGCATGAGAAAATGCCCTTTCTAAGTGTTTCTCATGTGAGATGTGGGTGCCCTCCCACATGAGGATATGTGAAGGCAACCGCAAGGAAATTATTTTTAGCATTTTCTTGCACGAGCTTTTGCGTAGCCTGGCGCAAAGAACCTAGTTCTTCACGTGAGGACCCTCGGGTTGAATCTTAAAAATGTTAAAAATGTGCTAAAATTATATGAAAAATGACAAACATGGAATCAATAGGGAGGTATTCGACCACTAACCGATACCCCATATGTTTTTGGCTGACTGTGATGCTTGGATAACTCAATTTGATGCGAACTCATATGGACCACCATTCTCACTCAGAGCTCTTCTCTTGCAAAAGTCAAATGTGCAAATGAATTGAAAAAGACCCTTTTGGCCTATATATAGTGGTGCAGGAGCACCCTCAAGTTCAAACATTGCAAGAAATTTAGTGGACCCTAATACAAAGGGTTAGGGTAGTGATTGGATCTTGAAACCAATGTCATCAATAAGTCCTCAATTGTAAGACAAGGGGACACTAGGTGATGTTATAAACCTAGTTGTCCACCTTAGTCAATTTGGACAATATTGGGTAGATTAGGAAAGAATATTCTATGGAACCTAAGGAAAGGTAGGAATTTTATTTTAATCCCTATAAGGTCCCCTATGGATTGAAAACATAAAACTTTTCAAGTTTAGTCACATTTGACAACTTTTGTTAAAAGTTGTCAAAGTTATCAATGTTGCATAATGCAACTTCTTGTCAAAAGATGCAAATTTTGAATCCCAATGTTCAAAACCAAGTTTTTTGGTTGGAACTACTTGGGAAATGTATGAGAAGGTTGTAAAACCTTACTCCATGGTTCGATTGGATCAATTGTAAAGCTTTTACATTGAAATTAATAAAATTTAATTATTTTCCTGTATTTCCAACCGTATTTCTGAGTTGTACGGATCTGTACAGATTCCAATGCACCATTGAAGGATTGAGAAAGTTGATCCAGTGTCTTGGTTGAATTTTCCAAAAAAATTTAAGCTTTGAAGTGTATGGGATCAGAAGTTATCCATTTTTTATTGCTCACTCATCATAGGAAGGCCCTAACTAGGGTTTTGATACAAAATTCGTCTTTCCCAAAGACTCAGCCATGGAAAAATTATAAGCCTTTGTGGAGAGAAAGGAGGGAGGATTTACTTTAAGAATTTTGAGGTCTTAGATTAGGAGGCATTCGATGGAGGGAGGAATGATTAAATCCTCTGGACAGGCATCTAGATGTGACTGTCCAGAATTGGGTTTTTGAGGCACAACTCGGGCCAGGGGTGGAATGGAAGTCTAAATCCTTGGATTTAGAATTTTTTTATGATCCCAAAAGTTTTCTAATTGGAGGGACTATAAATTGAATCGATATTCAAGTACTTTCTTTGTGAAAGTGGCCTATTAGCCTTATTAGGCCTAGGAGGGAATTGAGGACAGCAGGAGTTAGGGGATTGGTCAAGAGCCCTAGCTTGGAGGGTGTTGTTGGTGGATGGATTGAAGAGTTTTAGGGTGGTCAAGACTTTATGTGGTGGATTTCCAAGTAAGTTTCCTTCAAGAATCCATATTTTCTCCTTGTAGCTCTATATAGGCTTAGGTGTCTAAATTGAGTCTTAGAAATACCTTAGTGTGGGATTAGTGTTTCATTACATCTAAAATGGATATATATAATTGTTATAACCCTTGTTCCATCCCTGGATGAATTGGTTCTATTTGTGTCATATTGTGTCCTTAAGGGTGTTGAAGACTTGGTGGGAGATCTAGTCTTGTCATTGTGGGTTTTGGGAACTCTTTGGTAGATCCCTCGATTGTGCGGGAGTGGGAGTGTTGTGGACCTCTAGTGAATCATTTTGACATAGTTTGGGGCTCTGATACAAGTGGTATAAGAGAAACTAGTAGATCTTTGGAAGAAGACAAGTTGCAAACATGGTGGATGGTGGTGAAGAAAGTGAACTTCCTAATAGGATTTCAAATGCAGAACTATTGAAAGTGGTGAAGGAACATGATGTGGAGAGGAATTTGATGAGACGGGAAATGGAAAGACTCAAGGAATAATTCAAGAAAGGGAGTAGTGGGAACTCTAGATTTGAAGAGGAGGGGAGTGATGAAGAGACCCCTTGGCTTGAGGATGAAGAAGAAGAAATCCCTGCAGAACATAGGCTTCTCTTGAAGACTTTGAGATCCATGGAAAGAAGGACCATGGATACTAAACTTGATCTACCTGCCTATAATAGGAAGATGTATCCAGAAGAATTAATGGATTGGATGGATGCACTCAGTAGTTTGTTTGAATGTGAGGAGATACTAGAGCATCAAAAGTTTAAGATAGCAAATTCCAAGTTGAAGGGATCGGCCCTAACTTGGTGGAACTTCACTCAAGAAGAGAGGGGTGAAGATGGAAAAGAATCCAGTAAGCACTTGGAAGAAGATGGTGACCTTGGTGAAGGAAGCCTATGTGCCTGAGGACTATGAATTCCAACTTCATAGGAAGAGACAAAATTTAAGGTAGAAGGAGATGGATATCTCAAGCTATACTAAGGAATTCAAAAAAATTAACATTAAATCTAACTTAGTCAAACCAGAGAGTGTCAAACTTGCTAGATATATGCAAGGGTTGAGGATAAACATCCAAGATGAACTAAGTTTGTGTTCCCCTACTACCGTCCAAAAGTACTATAAATTAGCATTGAAATTTGAGGAAAAACTCAAGAGGAGACAAGAGAAAAATGGAAGAGGCAGAGGCCAGAGAGACTTTGGTAGTAGAGGAAGAGGGACAAGTAGTGGCAGAGAGAAAACTCCTAGAAATTTTGGAGAAACTAGTCATAGAGAAACCAATCAAGAGAACTCCTTTGGAGAGAGCAGTTTTAGAGGATCCTATAGAGGAAGGAGAGGAGATTCAAGGGGAATGTTTAGAGGAAGAAGTTTAGGACCTCCAAGGTGTTAGAGATGTAACCAACAAGGGAACTTAGCATCCAAGTGTCCAGAGAAGGTATGCAATCAGGAAGAGAGAAGGGAAAACATGGTTAGAGAAGAAGAGAACCAAGGAGACAATACACATGGGTCTTATGCACCACCTGAGGAAGGAAAATTCCTCATGATGATAAGGAAATTATTTAAGGATTCAAGCACTCAAGAACCCCGTTAGAGGAAGAGTCTATTCAGGACCACCTGCAAAGTGGGAGACAAATTTTACAAGATGGTAATTGACAGTGGGTCTACGGACAACTTGGTGTTAGAAGAAGCAGTAAAGAAACAACAAATTGTCATAGAAGAGAAAGCTTGGGTGGAATTCCAACTTGGGAAGTACAAAGATAAAGTCCTTTGTGATATTGTTCCAATGGATGCCTGCCACTTGCTACTTGGGAGACCCTGGAAATATGAAGTGGAGGCTCATCATGATGGAAGGTTGAACACATACACAATCAACTACAAAGGTGAAAATGTAACATTCTTACCACTGTCTGATTCTACAGAAGAGAAAAAAGATTCTAAATTTTTATTTGTTGGTGAAAAAGAGTTTTTAATAACTTTGAAAGAGGAAAAGAATCCTTGCTATGCCCTAGTCATTTTACCTAGGGATGAAAAACCTCAGAAGGTTTAAAAAGAGATAAAACCCTTGAGAAGAATAGGCCCTAAGGAATTTGCAAACCTACTTGACCAATATAAGGATATTGTCACCAAAGACGTACCAAATGAGTTGCCCCCAATCAGAGACATAAGTGACAACATAGACTTGATCCCAGGAGAAACATTACCCAACAAAGCAGCATATAAGTTAACTCCATATCAAAATAAGGAGATGGAAACACAAATTCAAGAACTTTTGGATAAGTGTTTAATCACTAAGAGTCTCATTCCTTGTGCAGTACCTGCTCTTTTAGCCCCTAAGAAGGAAGGCACATGGAGATTGTGCACTGATTCTAGAACAAGAAATAGAATCAAAATTAGGTATACATTTCCTATGCCTAGGATAGAGGATCTTTTGGATCACTTAGGGGGTGCAAGGTACTATTCTAAGGTGTATTTGAAGAGTGGATACCACCAAATAAGGATTAGGGCTGGTGATGAGTGGAAGACTGCATTTAAAACTAATGAAGGCTTGTATGAATGGAGGGTGATGCCCTTTGGCTTATCAAATGCTCTGAGAACATTCAAGAGGCTCATGAATGATGTTCTCAAACCATTCCTTGGAAAATTTGTAATAGTATACCTTGATGACATCCTTATCTTCACTAAGAATAAGGAAGAACACTTAGAACACCTTAACTTGGTTTTGAAGAGGCTACATGAAGAAAAAAATTTCATAAATTTGGAAAAATGTGTTTTTATGCAAGAAGAACTTGTTTACTTGGGATTAGACTAGGTTCAATCCAACCTAGATGTTTATTGCTTTCTAGTTGTCAGAGCTAGATTAGACCTAAAGTGGGAAAATGGGTTTAAAAGTGTCTTAAAGAATTTAAGGCTTAGGAAAGGGTAGGATAGTGCCTAAAAGGGTTCCTATATTATTTCTACACCATTATAGGTTGAATAAAGACCCTTAGCTATAACTATGCAAAATTTGTAAAAGTTGTCATAAAGTCGCTTGACAACATTTTAGGAGCTTTTAATGTTGCATGACAAAAAATGGAAAAATTTGATTCCTTTTGAGGAAATGTGATGGGTAGTTTCCATAATGGCCTATAATCATGGGCATTGAATTTTAAGTCAAAATAGATCCCATTTCCTGAGGCATTGTGTAGAGAAGTGTAATTTTGGAAGTGAATGAAACCTCTATGTTCTGGTTTTGAGTAACAGTCAAGTCGCATTGTGTTAATGATTTATTATATGGATTGAGTTGAAAAATTTAGTGTTTCTTCTGCATAGTATAGACAAATCTAAGTACTTTCTATTTATTAGTGTAATAGTTTTGAGTTCATTTGTTTATCTTTTGTAAATTGTTTTGTGAATTGTGTAGTTGCTGGAGTAGACAATGTGGTTTTTAGTTTTATGTCTCCCCCATAGAATGTAACCATGAAAATAATAATGGCCTAGATAAATCTTGTAGGGGAGCCTTTTTATAGTGTATATATGAAAATACGATTCCAGAGGAGAGATTTTTTTTATTTTTAAGGTCATGTCCTAGGCGAACACTGTGTGTCCGGTTAGATTTTTGGCATGAACTAATAGTGCATGATTGTAGCGTAATGATTGAGGGAGTGTAACCAAGGGTGGTTTCATATGAATAGAGTTCATATAGACACCTCTTAAGGATCTTGAGTATTTAATAATCTATCTTTACATAATTTTTAGGATAAATCAGAGGACTACACAAATATAGGCCAATTAGCCATATTAAGCCTACATTTCAAGAAGCTACTATATGGAGGACCAAAGAACCTAAGACCACAAAAATCTTCAAGGTCTTGGAAAAGGGTATCTAGATCTCAAGTTAGTTTTTGGGGTTATTTTTAAGTTTGGAGAAAGAATTGAGAAAAACCCTCTGTGTAGGTTTAATTGAGCAATTAGGCCTATTAGGACCAAAAGCATACTCAGTCTTGAACTCAATTGAGTAGGTCTTGATGTTCCACTCCAATGGAGTCATATGGATTTCAAATGGTTTTTGTAATGATGGATACACCCCCTGTAGTACTGGTGAATATTTTGTGAAGAGTTTGCACTTGGATTCATCAAAGAAAGAATGAAGATTTGAAGTAACCTTAATGTTAGTGATCCCTCAAGGTGAATCACAAAGAGACTAACTCTTGGAGTTGAGTTAGGATAATCTTAGGCCAGAAGAGAAAAGACTACTAGGGTCCTAGAAGTGATCTTAGGATCTAGGGAAGGATAGGACCAGTAGAGTCCTAGATAGGGGATTGTGCAAGAACACCTTGGAGCATCTCTATCACTTGCATATGTTGTTTTTTTGCATGTGTTTGCCATCAATGCCAAAGAGGGAGATTGTTGGAAACTGTAAAATATAAAAATGTGATATATGAAATGTGTGGTGTAAAATATAAGATGGAAGATTTTTTATGTTGATAGTATTAAGGAGACGATAAGATCCCCTTATAGCCTCAAATTTCACCAAGGAAAGATCCAATTTGATCAACCATAAGAAAATGGTTAATGCACAAATGCATCAATCGATCAGAAATAAGAAGAAAGAAGAAAGTCTTACAATCTTGAATAATGGATGAAGAATATCATAGATTTGAATTGATTAAGACCTTAATTGAAATGAATTAGAAGACAAGTATTAACCTTAAAATATCATAGATCTGAAGAATGTTGTTTTTGGGTATTTGCACTGAGTTTTTGTAAGTTCAGCAACCGGATCGGGCAAAGAAACATAGAGACCTAGAAAACCCAAAAATCTTTTCCAGATCTGGCTCAGGTCAATTTTGACTCAAAAAAGAATGTCGATTCTGACACAAAATAGAATGTCAATTCTGACCCAAAATAGAAAGTTGACCTTGACCTGGATAGTCCAACAAAAAATTTGTTTCTGGATCCTGAATGTTTTTCGAAAAGGGTATCCGGATCTACACTTGAATCTATTGTCTTAAACCTGTACCTGCAAGAAAAATGGTTTGTTTTTTGGGGGGAGAGGTTAGCCTTGGTTAAACCCCAGTTTGGGAATTAACCTTAAAGTATAACTGAAATTTCATAAACAAACAAAGTAAATAAACAAATTCACCTTGCATGTATAGAAACCCTTGTGGAGGATTTGAATCCTTGGATCCACAAGTATGTATGCACCAAATTAATGTAGAATGTAGAATTTAGGATGTCTCAAATCAATTTCTTTTAGATCTTCAACACCAATCTTGAACAGATCTTGGAATAGAAAGAGGCTTGCATGGATGTGGATGGAGAAATCTTCAACAAGAGGGCTCCATAGATCTTGAATCCTTTAATGGCTACCAATAGATCTCCTTGATGAATTGAATTCTTGAATGTCTTTGAATTCTTGTATGCTTGAGAGTATATTATTGCTTCAATATATCATGCATAGAGTTTTCTTAGATGGTTGGTGCTTATGCTTGGTTCATGGTCGAATTCTTTCTTAGAGAAAATGAGAGGAGAAAGCTTCCTTATATACCAATTTGGGGCACAATCCTCTAGAGAGGCCTACATAGGAAAATTAAATTCCAATTAGACCTATACCCTTAGAAGTGGACCTATATTAAATATAATTTCAAGGGTCATTTCCTCAAAGACCGAAACAACTGACCCGAAAGGAGGAATTAAATCTTTCCGAAGACCAACATTTGCAAACCCCAGAAACCTGAAATTTGGACCCTAGGTCAGTGTCAAGGTTGAATCCAACCTAGGTCAGGGTCAAGGTCGACCTTGAAATAGGTTAGGTTCAAGGTCAACCTTGACCAAGAAGGTTGACCTTGACCCTAAGTTCAAGGTACTAAGATTTACAAATTAGAGTGGCAGAAATAGGCCGGAGAGAAGTGGAAAAGGGGGTAGAATAGGGGTAAAAGCTAGATCCAAGTCCAAGACCCATTCCAAGTGCTTGACATGACCCCAAACCACTTACTTGGAGTGATAAAATATTCCAAAATGGAAGTGCTTCCATTTTTTGACTATACATTTAGCCCCCACTTTAGCAAGAGTATGGACTTGATGCAAACTCTTGGTAAAGGAGATCATAAAGAACAGATAATATTATTGAAATCAAAAGGGACAAAGGAATCCTCAAGCCCCCAAGGACTTAAGTCTTTATCAACCCTAAGATCACAATAAGAGAGACATCACCAGTCAAAGAAAAAGAGACAAAGTGTGATTACCTCACCCAATGAGAACCTATGTCCCATTATGAATCACACAAGGAAAAATTGTAATTGGAAAGATGGAGTTGAACCGCCTAGTGAATGTGGCTACTCACTAGTCAACCCCTCAAGGTTTTACTCTTAGGAATATTTTACTCCAAAAGAGAAAAGTCAATATATAGAAATATCCAGTCTTAAGGACACCTTGCATCCTTAAGGGATCAAAAATTTGTAAATTGAAGCTAGAGGGATCAAGAGATCCTATAAGGTAAAAATCATGCTTTAAGGATTAGTCTCTAATCCATAAATGGAGAAAAATTTTAAGTTTTGAAAATATTTTGAAAGTGCATTTGTGCAAAAGGTGAGTAGAGTGTATGCCCCCACATTAAATTAATTGCTAACACTTTAACAGGAGCAATGGCTTTGACGGAAACATAAACAACTCCACTGATTATGTTTCCACTACGAGATGTCCCAAGTGAAGACAAATAAAGGGAAATAGCACATAAACATATAGAGAACACATAAGAGATCTAGCTACCATGGGTTCAGTATGATCATAAGATAATATGTATACATAGATATGATATTATTGCAAATGAATTGACATCATTCCCCAAAGAAAGTAGAACTACAATCACAATGGATGAAAGAAAATGTAAGAGTTAAAAAGAAGAGTCTTTTTAGACCACAACATGGAGACCAAAAAGAATCAGTACTACCATGTCGCAAATCCAATTGGACTACAAAAGGAAAACATTTATGAATAATAGCACAGGTACAACATACCATGAAACAAATATATATAAGAATAGAGATACATATAGAGGAACTGTATAATAGGTTCAATTCCTTTATCACCTTGCACTAACAAAGTAACAAGGGTCGTATAAAAGAATCTAATAAAAATTTAGCAAATACATTACGGGAGAAGCACAATACAACAAGAAAACACATAAAAGGCTACCATGAAGGACAATCCAATCAAGCGCATTGCCTACTCTCCCCATCTTGGTTTATATCATTTAGGGAAGGTGGGAAACTCACAAGAGGGACTATATCCAACACAGTAGGAATAATAGCCAGTTCCAAACAAGGATCCTCTTGAGAATTGTGATGTTTGATACTAGGTGTAATTATCAGTTGTGTGGAAATCATATGAGGTAAATCAGTATCAAGATCAATAATCTCATACTCATCATTAGCATCAATAGGATCATCAAGAGTATCTTCTTCATCAAGATTAATCAAAATAGAATCTAACATGCGAGTATAATCATCATAATCATTCATCTTAACATCATTATTAACATTAACTTCCTCCAACACATCAGGCATAGTCTAGTCAAAATAAGGTAAAGAATTTTGAAGTACAAAAGCACGGTCCCTAGCATTAGCTCGACGCTTCTTACAACATTCATTGGAAGATTTGTTACATTTTGTCTTGTTTGAAATATATTGAGAACAAGGAGGAACAACTGGTTCCTTCACAGGTTCTATAGGAGGATTAGTAGGACTCTCAGAAGGTTGAAGAGTGATACTAGGAGTTTGATTAATATAAATAGAAGTAATAGATAAATGAGGTATAAAAGGCATGGGTAAAAGACCACAGTTAAGATCAATCTGAGGCATTCTTAAATCAAGAATCTTGTGATATTTATAGGCTTAATATGAGTGAAAAAGGTTATCAGGCCGAGAAGAACATGAATTAGGTAATGGAGGCCAAAAGAAGTCAAGGGTAGCACAATCCCTAGGCCTAGAAGGTTGATATAAACTATGATTAATATTTTTCACCTCTTCATCATGAATGAGCTTAATACACTTGTGGATAGGAGAAGCAATGGAACGCATGGCAGTCAACCAAGGAAAACCTAGCTTAACTTGAAATTGATCATAAGTAGGGAAAAAAATGAAGGTAGTGTCCACAACTTTACCACAAAGTTCAACAGGTAAGTTAATAGAACCAAATGATGGATAAAGAAAACCATTACAAGTTTGAATCCACACATCAGATGTATCATAATAATCATGTTGTAAATTCTTCATAAAAATATTTTCTTCAGTGATGACATTGACTAAAGAAGTAGGATCAACAAGACAAGAACACATTGATATCTTAGCAATCCTAGCATAGATGTAAAGGGGACCATCAGGAGCTTTAATGGTCTCAGAATCATCAAAGGTGATCAAGAGTTCCCAAGGTATTTTATCCTTAGGTTTTTTTGAAGATTTAGATTGAGGGGTCATTTTAGGTTGAGGTGGAATTTGAAGTTGAGGTGGAGGCGAAGGATCTTAAACAGTAGGTTGAGATGAAACAACACACTCCACATGATTAACAATATGGTTGAGATCATTTGTCTTTGAATCATAAACAATCATATAAATTTGGAGGTTTTGATTAGGAGGAAAGAAAAATTTGTTCCCACTACCATCAAAATTATCAACAAATAAAGAATTAGAATGAATTAGGTCTATAACCTTATGCTTTAGAGAATAAAACTTCTCAGTATCATGACCATGCTGACAATGATATTGAAAAAAGGCTTTAGGATCAAAATATTTGGATTCCATCGTAGTAGGGAGAAGAGGTCAAATAGGAGGCAAAGTAATCATATTATCACTTAACAATTTACTCATAATAGAATGTAAAGATTCAGAAAGAGGAGTAAACGTATGATTTAAACAAAAAATAGTGGATGCAGAAGTGGCATTATGGGATGCAACAAAAACTTGATCAACAACTGCATTTTCTTGTTTATTAATTTTGACATAGTTGTTAGGCTTCTGAAACTTATTGGGATTAGGAGCATCATCACTCTTATCAACTAGAATAGGAGCCATTGGAGTGTTACTCTCAAATTGACTCACTCGTAATTGATAATGATGAAGCATTGTAAAAATTTGTTGAAAAGAAGTAAACTCTGTAAGAAGAATCTTATCTCTAATATCATTTTGCAAATTTGAAATAAAAATATGTTGAATATCAATATCAAGAACATGATAAGAAATTTGAGCATACAAATGCTTAAATCTACCAATAAATTTAGTCAATTTTTCCTTAGTATTTCGTTTACAATGCATTAAATTGGTTAAGGAAACTTGTGGACCAATATTGTTTTGGAACTGTTGATTAAAGGTATTAGCAAGTTTTGCAAAAGAATCAATAGAATAAGGAGGAAAAGAAAAATACCATTGCAAGGCCTTATCATGAAAATTCCTAGCAAATATCTTAGCCAAAATCTTATGGTCATGAGCATAATCACTACAAAGGATTTGAAATGTTTTAACATGAGTGATAGGATCTCCCTTACCATTGTAATTCTCAAGGCGAGGCATATCGGTTTGCTGAGGGATAGGAGCACAAATAATGTCGAGGGATAAAGAACTACCCATGTCACATGTGGGAATGCTGAACTTGGATTGAGTTAAGGATGCAAGTTGTTGTTGTAAAGACGACACAGTTTGAGCCAAACTAATGATTATGGAATCATTAGAAGAAATAGGTGGCATAGAAACATTAGGAACACTAGGAAAAGTGTATGAAGTAGTAGGAATAGAAGACATGATCGGTGGAACATTTGGAACCATAGTTGGAACAGGATTGGAATAAGAAAAATGAACACTATGGTATGACGGTTGTGTGGTAGGTAAAGACACTAGTGGAAGACTCACAGGAAGAGATGGAAGTGGAAGATTCAAAGTAAGAGGATTGGAAAATTTAAGAGATGTAGTCAGTAAAGGAGAAGTGTATGTAAGATTACTAGGTAAAGGAACCGAAGAAGGTCCCACACTAGTGACAAGAGGAGTGAATCCTAAATCTTGAGCTTCTTGAGTTAAAGTTTTAACATTTAAATGCACAAGATGAGTAATACCATGCAAGATATTAACACCTTGATCATTATTACAAAGGAATTTATTAAGAGCCTCTATAGCTTGAATAGAATCTTGATTATGGTTTTCTTGAATAAGCTAATTTCCCATTTTATCAAGTTCAGTTGATAGTTTTTGGACTTGTTTAGGAGGAAATCTTAAAGCATCATCCTCGTCATGAGATGAGTGAGAATATTTATGCTTTGTAGAAGTATTGGAATCATGAGTCATCAATTTTTCATCTGGGATCCTAAGGAAAGGAGAGGAAGACTCAGGATCAAAGGAACTCATAAGTCTGCAACTTCTTCTAAGTGGAATATTATAAGTAGGACTAGAGGTAGTAAAGCTCATACACCAATGCAAAGTTAATGAAATAAACTAATAAAATGTAAATGAAAGAACATAAAAGAAGGATAATCTAATATGTATGCAAGATCTAGCATGAAATGTAAATCTAACACCAAAAAGAAAGAGTTGTCTATCGTGGGTTCACCAAAATGTAAAATATAAAAATGTGATATATGAAATGTGTGGTATAAAATATAAGATGGAAGATGTTTTTGATGTTGATAGTATTGAGGAGAAGATAAGATCCCCTTCCTAGCCTCAAATTTCACCAAGGAAAGATCCACTTTGATCAACCGTAAGAAAATGGTTAATGCACAAATGCATCAATTGATTGGAAATAAGAAGAAAGAAGAAAGCCTTACAATCCCAAATAATGGATGAAGAATATAGTAGATTTAAATTGACTAAGACCCTAATTGAAATGAATTGTAAGACAAGTACTAACCACAAAATATCACAGATCTAAAGAATGTTGTTTTTGGGCGTCTGTACTAAGTTTCTTGAAGTTCTGCAACTGGATTGGGCACAGAAACATATAGACGAAGAAAACCAAGAAATATTTTCTAGATCTGGCTCAGATCGATTTTTACCCAGAATAGAATGTCAATTCTGAACCAAAACAAAAATTTAACATTGACCTCCATAGTCCGACAGAAAATCTATTTCTGGATCCCGACAGTTTTTTGAAAAGGGTATCCGGATCTTCACTTAAATCTTCTGTGCTGAACCTGTACCTGCAATAAAAATGGTTTTTTTGTTGTGGGGGGAGGGTTTTTCCTTGGTCAAACCATGGTTTTGGAATTAACCTTAAAGTATAATTGAAATTGCATAAACAAACAAATTCACCTTGCATGTATAGAAACCCTTATGGAAGATTCGAATCCTTGGATCCACAAGTATGTATGTGCCAAATGAATATAGAATGTAGAATGTAAAATGCAAGATGTCTCAAATCAATTTCTTGTAGATCTTCAACACCAATATTGAATGGATCTTGGAATAGGAAGAGGCTTGCATGGATGTGGATGGAGAAATCTTCAACAAGAGGGCTCCATAGAGCTTGAATCCTTCAATGGATACCAATAGATCTCCTTGATGAATTGAATACTTGAATATCTTTGTATGCTTCAATGCTTGGGAGTAGATGCTTGCTTCAATAGATCATACATAGAGTTGTCTTAGATGGTTCATTCTTATGCTTGGTTCATGGTGGAATTCTTTCTTAGAGAAAATGAGAGGAGAAAGCTTCCTTATATACCAATCTAGGGAACAATCTTCTAGAGAGGCCTATATAGGAGAATTAAATTCCAACTATCCCTATACCCTTAGAAGTGGACCTATATTAAATATAATTTCAAAGATCATTTCCTTGAAGATCGAAACAGCCGACCCGAAAGTGGGAATTAAATATTTCCAAAGCCCGACATTGGGAAACCCAAAAACCTAAAATTTGGACCCTGGGTCAAGGTTGAGTTTGACTCTAACCTAGGTCAGGGTCAAGGTTGACCTTGACCTAGGTCAGGGTCAAGTTAGACCTTGACCCTGAGGTCAAGGGACTTAGATTTATAGATTAGGGTGCCATAAATAGGCCGGAGAGAAGTGGAAAAGGGGGCAAAACAAGGGTAAAAGTCAGATCCAAGTCAGAGACCCATTCTAGGCACTTGACATGACCCAAAACCACTTACTCAGAGGGCTAAACCAGTCCAAAATGGAAGTTCTTCCATTTTCTGACTATATAAAAACTACACTTGAAACAATTGTTATATCGCCATTGATGTCAAACTTTAACTGGTAAGACAGTTGCTATCTTATAAAGTGCCATATCAAATGACTAATGAAGAATATTTGAAAATAACAAATAACAAGAAGACCTAGTGAATGTTTCAGTTATGTGAAACTAAAATGGGTACTTGATGAGATCGCACCTTGACAAGGTAATATATTGTTTATCTTAAGTCTAAGTGAAGTTTTGATGACTACAAGATTAGTCTTCATCGAGTTACAGAGAAGAAGATTAAGGAACTTGAGTAGTGTTGAGTAATGATGAGTGATGCGAGTGTTGACCAAGCTCCATTATATGTCAAGAAAGTTTTAGTTTTTACCAAGCATCAGCATGTGACGAGTGTCAAAGAATCACCGAGTTACACAGAGATGACCGAGCGACAGTGCATAGTATTGACCGAGGGTCTGTATTATGAAATTTTGAGAGGGATTTGAGATCCCAGCCAACATTGTTTATTTTCTTGGGATATGTGAAGTGTATTTAAGATAAGGATGATTGTTTTAGAGAATTAAATGAGAACTTAATATATGTTTAACCATTTTTATGTATGGATTCAAGGAGTTTTAGGATGTATACTACAATGTAAATGGAAACAAAATGATGGAAGGATTCATTGGCTATGACCTAAACCTAAGATCTATGGTGATGATTAAGCAACAATAGATCAAGCTACCTGATCAAAGAGGTATAAGTTGATGAACTATAACTGAATGAATGTTTGAAGATGATAAGTCAATGATCACCGAGCTACAAAAGTTAACGCAAGACATTAAATCAGTTTATGTATTGTATTGTCATTAATGTCAATTTAATATAATCTGATTGTTCATACACATATTGTAATAAAATTGAAGAGACCAAAGAGACAAATTTTATGTGGTCAGTAAAACATAAAATTTATGTATACATTGAGTGAAAGTAAACACTGACAAACAGTGCACACCAACGGATAGTGAACACCGATCATCTCATAGTGTATACCGAGCACTGCAGTAACCGAGTAAGTAGTTACCAAGAAAGATCTATTTACCAAGAAAAACTAGAGTCAATGACCAAGAACAACTGGAGTCAATGACCGAGCACAACTAAAGTCAATGATCGAGCTAACTGGAGTTGATGACCGATTAGAACTGAAGTTCAAGAATGACAAAACTACTTAGCTGGAAAGAGCTATATTTAGAGATTAACTGATTGATTTATTTATTCTTAAAAATCATTTAAACTAAAGCATGGAATATATTTAAAGCATAGTTATCAAGGAGATATCTACATAATAACACTAAAGCAGACCTTTGTGGGATAAAGAAAATAATAGCAAGTTTTACGAATCAAAAAGTGATCTACGACAAAAACAAGGAGATTGAGAGGCTAATCATGTCTATATAAAGAGACAAATAATTCATTATGAAGATATAAATGTTGAATATATTATGGTGAAGATAGAATTCTTCATGCAGATATGATCATACAGGCTGAAGAACAGAGCCAAAGAATTCTGCAAACACCGAGCAACAAAGGACAGGGCATTCACCGAGAAGAAAGAAGAATGAATGAAAGAAAAGGAACTGAAGTGAACATTGATCAAAGAGGTATTATTGGACTAATAATAGATCTAAAAATGTACAAGTTAAAGTTGCATTATTGAACAGATAATTTACTATATCAGTTTAACCATTTATTCAAAAAATCTCTTAACCGAGTGGGATTTAACAGTCCTTATTGTATTGAGATACTCAAGAGTATCAAAAGGTTTTTCTTGTTGATAGCATAGTGAGTGCTAGGTAAAAATACAAACTGTTAGTTTTAAATCCTCTAACAATGTCACGCTTAATAGTGTGTTTGTAACCTTTAACAAGGTTGTCTCTTCACTGAGCTCACATCAGAAGAGTGAAAATTTTGGGTTACCGATCCTAGGTGGTTTTTCCCTTAACAGGGTTTCCATGTTAAAATCTGTGTCAAATTTATATTTCTTGCATAGAATTGATATTTTTCTTTACACATTTGTGATATTGGATTGGTTGGTTAACACTAAGTTTAATTGTTTCTACTCGGTAAAGTCTACAAAAGATAAAAATTATATTTTACCGAGTAGGTCATATTTGTTAAAGTTATTTAAGGCATACATCTAGATGGATTGAAAGATAACTAGAGGATATTATATTTGAGATATAATTTTTGGTTGAATTTATGGAATCATTTTAAGGCCACTCATTCACCCCCCCCNGCCCCCCCTCCCCCCCCCCCCCCCCCCCCTCAGTTATTCTAAGAATTGGTATCAGATATTCAGTGCTTGGAAGAGAGTTTAAAGACTTAGCTAAAGATCACAAGATGAGTAAAAGGGATGTGCCTAAGTTGAACAAGGACAAATTTGTATCATGGAAAAGAAGAATAAGACTTCATCTACTATGTATTGGAAATTATGTCATACAATACTTGGATACTGAATATGTTGCACCTACTAGACCTCTAATTTTTATCAATTGAGAGAGAAACATGAACATAATTCTATGATGATAGAACTTGCTTCTTCACTATCGGATGCTAAATTTGAAGATGTGAAATCATGCACCTCTGCAAAGTAAATGTGGGATAGACTCAAGATAGTACATGGAGGAGATTCAAATGTGTTGAAAGATAAGGCTGAAAGCCTAAGAGGAAATTTTGATGACCTTAAAATGAAAGAAGGAGAGAACATCACTCAGTACATTGACAGAATCAAAGAATTTGTTAATGCTATTCATGGAGTAGGAGGAGTACTTGAGGAAGAAACAATTGTAAGTAAAATTATGAGAACCTTACTACCTTTTTATGTTATTAGAGTATCTTCAATTCAAGAAATGAGAGTAATAGAAAATAACAATGTTACTCTTGATAGTTTGATTGGTATACTTATTTCATTTGAGATGAACAACCATGACAACAATGTCTTACCAACTATTGAGTCTGCATTCTAATGTTCTCTGAAAATAAGCAAATCAAGTAATGAACACACTATGAGAAATGATAGTGACAGTGATAGTGATGAACAAAAACTTGATGAACTTGAAGCGCTAATGGCTAGAAGATTACATAGAGGTAAAGGAAGATATAAAGTTAAATTACCATTGGTCTATTTTAATTGCAAAGAAATTGGACATTTTGCTGCTAGATGCCCTAACAAGAGAAAGGATGAAATAAACAATGACAGATCTTGTGAAAAGAAGTATGAAAAGATTGATGACTGAGATTACAGAAGCAACCGACACTCTGACCGAAGAGATAACGGATTACAAGGAAAAAGGCAAGAAGGCTTGTTACCTAGTTGAGAACAAAGCTGAAAAATTATACTATTGATTCTGATGAAGATGTTAAGGTATTATTTATTGCTATGAAGGATGATTCAGATGAAGATGAAGGGCATGTTGAAACTGCACTCATATCTAAAGTTAGAAAAAATGATAACTGGATTATTGATAGTGGTTGTACTCATCACATGACTGGAGATAAAGAAAAGTTTGAAAATTTTGAATATTATAATGGTGGATCAGATAGGATGGGTAATGACTCACCTTGCCCAATTGAAGGAAAAGGAACCATCATGTTGAATAATCTGATCAGATGTGAAAATTCATATTGGGTGAAAGGACTTAAATATAATTTATTGAGTGTTTCACAACTGAACAACACAGGACATCGAGTTGAATTTGAGAACAAAAAGGCAAAGATCTACAATGGAACAAGAAATTTGATAGGTACTAGTGAACAAACAAAAGGTAATCTATTCTATCTTGACAATATTGAGACCACTTGTTTATTGGCTAGAAATGAATATGTTTGGTTGTGGCATAAAAGGTTATGTCATGTGAATTTTGAAAATATGGTTAAGATAAGTAAGAAAAGAAAAGTGAGAGGCTTACCGAGTATTTCAAAGCCCCACCATGTTATGTGCAAGAATTGTCAAATAGGAAAAATGACAAAGTCTAGTTTCAAGAGAAAAACCTACACATCTAATGCTATCCTAGAGTTATTCCATACTAACTTATGTGGACCAATGAGAACAAAGAGCTATTATGGTGATCGATACTTTATTCTATTTGTTGATGACTATTCTAGGATGATGACTATCATGTTCTTAAAAGAGGAATTTCAAGCATTTAAGATGTTCAAATGGTATAAAGTAAAAGTTGAAAAACTAAGTGGAAAATAAATGAAATGTTTAAGATCCGATATAGGAGGAGAATTTATTTCTGATGAATTCACTAACTTTTGTAATGAGCATGAGATTACAAGACAGGTTTCTGCACTAACAACACCACAACAAAATGAGATTTCTGATAGGAGGAATAGATCGATTGTTGATTGTGCCAGAACACTAATGATTGGAAAAGAAATCACACAAACATTATGGAGAGAAGTTGTAAGTATTGTTTTCTATACACTAAACTGAGTTCAATTGAAGAAAGACATCAATAAGACACCTTATGAGCTATGGTATGGATACACACCAAATGTGAGTTACTTTAGAATTTTTGGAAGTCAATGTTATATATTGAAAGAAATAGAAATGGGAAACATGACTCTAAAAGTGATGAAGGAATATTTATAGGATATTCTACTAGAAGAAAAGCTTATAAATGTCTCAACAAATCTTCTAAAAAAATCATTGAAAGTGAAATTGTTAAAGTGGATGAATTTTCTGAGAAAAATGATGAGGAAAGCAAAAAGGAACTAGAAGATTACAATAGATTTGTCTACATTGAAGAACCTGACACCTTGCCCTAGAAATAGGGCAATGTAATCGAGCAATAGGCTGCACACGCCGAGAATTGGGAAAATGCTCACAATGCTGAACCGGGTGATAAACAAGATCATAATGAAGAACAAAATGGAGATCAAAATGAAGAACAAAGATCTGAACATGTACTTTCTAAATATGTCAGAAGACACCATCCACATGACTAGATCATTGGAGACAAAAGAGCTAGAATGAGAACAAGAAGTAAGTCTCTTAACACTATATGTTTTATTTGTGATTTTGAGCCTAAATCTATTAATATTGCACTTGATAATCAAGAATGGGTTAGTGCAATGAATGAAGAGATTGAAAAGATCAAGAAGAATAAAACATGGACATTAGTACCTAGACCGAGTGACAAAATTGTCATTGGTACCAAATGGAGTTTCAGAAACAAATTGAATGAGAATGGATAAGTCACAAGAAACAAAGAAAGACTAGTATGCAAAGGGTATGCACAAGAAGATGGTATTTACTATGGAGAAACCTTTGCACCCATTTCTAGAGTAGAAGGAGTAATAATTCTACTTTCTTATGTGATGCAGAGGGTTCAGGGTTCTAGTGATTTCTTTCCCAAAATGATTCTAATCTCTTCTAACCATCCAATGGTTACTCCTCCTATGTGAACTTCTCCAAAATGGATCTCATAGATCCTTTCTATCAAATTTCCTCCTAGGTATAGTTGATTTGTGGAAGACACAAAATACCTCTAGGATCAACCAGTCCAACTAGTTGTTCAATTTCCTAGGTTTCTTCACTAGATCTTTCCCCTAGAATCCCAAACCCTTGCTTAGGATCTTTCCCACACACCTCAGACTCTTTTCTATGTTCTAGGTCCATTACAGTTCCATTGGAATAAATTCTAACTCTTTTGGTCACTCCAACAATGCAATTGTTGCCAAATACACTAGGAGGCCTAATAGCCCTATTTCCTAGTAGGTCAAAGCTCACTATTTTGGGTTTAAAGCTCCCAAATCTCCCAAAAAACCTCATAGAATACCTTTAAAATATTTAAGGTATCCACCAACACTATTAGAATCCAAAATCCTAGCTTCTGGATGCACCCACAACCCTAGTTATCACAGGCCCTAGTTTTCAGCCTATCTTTTAGGCATCTAGACCAGTCAGTACAAAATGTCTCCAAATTGGTCTTCAAACTTCCTATCATCATTTTTCACCATTTTATCCTTCATGGGAACACTTTAGGTATTCTTTACATTCCACTAAGTTCACCATCCAAGATCATGGGTGCGCTATGCAATCCAATCTTTACCCTATCCAGGCTCACTTGTTCCTAATAGTCAGCCATAGGGCTTCATTCCAAGTCTAGGAATCCCATTGCCAAAAAAAAAAAGGAAAAAAAAAAACTATATGTACAGAACCTAACCCTTAATCCACCATGGTTTCAGCCATTTTCACTGGTGGATGTGTAGGTTAGAGCCATATTTACCACTGCAAATCTGTAAATGGAACTTACAGACTAGTGGCTTAAATCCTATTACAAATTTACACTATGATAATTTGAAATCAAAATAATCAATGCATAAGAGGGTTAATTCAAAATGATACACCACAATATGGTTTGATCACCCAATCCAATCCGTACACTACCATACAAAAAGTAAGAAACAGTGCAGATTACAAGAAATCACTGTTTGACATCCATATAGTGACTTCACAAAAGTGTTAAGCAATCCAAAACTCCATTAAACTTCTGAAAATCAAAGATCTATGCTCAAATACCTAAGCATGGGTAGTTACAACCGCTCCAACCTCCATTTGCAACTTCTTGCAAAAAGTTGCAAAAGTTGCTAGCAACTTTTGCTATTTGACTATTTTAGTCAAGTCGATGGATTTTTTTTACTTCCATGACCTTAGTTAGGTTACTTAGGGTCCTAGAAGACACTCTAAACCCAATTTACACAAAAATATCAACTTTTACCTTTCTAGGTAAAAATAACCACAATATCACCTAGTGAGCACTTTTGGCTCTTACAAACATGGAGATGATCCACTTTGGATCTAACCTAGTGGATCTTATTACATCCCACACAAAACACCTAACACAACCCTAGAACATACAAACCACATCAAAATGGGAGGTTATTTGTACCATACTCCCCTGGGACAAAGAACTCAAGTCCCTTGAGTTAGGAGGTCTTCAATGGTGACCCCATGTTTTAGAATGTTTGCCTCATTCATCCAAGTGGATTCAACTTTAGGTAGTCCCTGCCACTTGAGAAGATACTATTTGTAAGTACCCTTCCTTGTCTTCTAAATCACCTTGGAATCCAGGATACTGTCTAACTGCAAAGGGATTGGGGTAGGCAAATCTCTGACCCAATCATCATCTCCCAAATCCATAAGAGTGGGTTGACCTATATCTAGTGATGGTCCCTTATAGGGATACAAGTCACATACATTAAAAATGGGTGAAATTCCAAAATCAGGAGGCAAATCCACCTCATATGCATTTTTGCCATATTTATGCAATATCTTCAAGGGTCATATCTTCTTCATGAGAAACTTGGTAGGCTGATCCTTGGGTGGTCTTTCCTTTCAGAGTTAAGAAAGTACTAGATCCCCCACCTTGAACTACAAATCCCTCCTTGTCTGGTCTACCTTGGACTTATACTTCTCCCATTTCTTTTGTAGAGTCTTGTTGACTTGATCATGAAGCTCTTTCATCTATTCTACAAATGACTCCCCTTGGGCACTCCTTTTGTCTTGCAAACTGAAATTCCTCAACTCTAAGATCCCTCTAGGATTGGTTCCATAGAATATCTCAAAGGGGCTCTTACCAGTACTCTTATTAATGGATTCATTATAGGCAAATTATGCCTGGCCTATAATGTGATCCCATGACTATCCATGTTGCTTAGTCAAGCATCTTAGAAAGTTCCCAAGTGACCTATTGACTACCTCCATTTTCCCATCTGACTGTGGATGGTAGGCTAAAGAGAAAGAAAAATTAGTCCCCAAAATATTCCAAAGGGTCATCCAAAAGTGACCCACAAACTTACTATCTCTGTCACTTACTATATTCAGTGGTAATCTATGGATTCTTACAATGTCCCTGAAGAATAGGTCTGCAATATGTGAAGCCTCATTGGTTTTCTTTCATGGAATGAAGTGTGCCATTTTACTAAAATGGTCCACCACAACAAACACACTGTCATGACCCCTTGGTGTCTTAGGCAACCCCAAAACAAAGTCCATACTTAGGCACTCCCAAGGCCTCTAAGGTATGTATAGAGGTTGATACAATCCACTGTTACTGCTTTGTCCTTTATCCCTCTGACATTTCTAAAAGTGCTCCACAAAATTCCTAACATCTGACTATAATCTAGGCCAATAGTAATACCTATTCATTTTCTCAAGTGTCTTATCCACTCCAAAGTGGCCTCCCAAGCTTCCTTGGTGTTTCTCCTTCACAATGTTTTCCCTCATTGAGCACTAAGGTATACACATTAGGTCTCCTTTGAACAATAGTCCCTCCTACAACATATATTTAGTGAATTCCACTTTGAACCCCTGTTGGGACTTTACACATGCCTCATAGGAATCTTTGAAATCATTATCCTCTTTGTAGAGGTCTTTCAAATCATTCATCCCCACACTTTGCAATTGTATCTCCTGTACAACTAGTACTCTTCTGCTAAGAGCATCTTTAACCTTGTTGCTAACCCCTTTCTTGTGTTTGATGACAAATGTGTATGCTTGTTGATATTCTACCCACTTAAGGTGCCTTTAGTTCAATTTCTCTTGCCCATTCAAGAAACTAAGGGCATGGTTATTTGTGTAGACCACAAATTCCCTTGGTAAGAGATAATGTCTCCATTTTTTGAGTGCTTTCACCATGGCATACAACTCCAAATCATAGGTGGAATACTTTTGTTTGGCTTCATTCAACTTCTCTGAGAAGAATGCCACATGGTGTCCCTATTGACTTAACACTATTCCAATGGCTATCTCACTAGCATCACCTCCACCACAAATAACTAGTTGAAGTTGGGGAACCTAAGTGTAGGTAGTTTTTCTATCCTCTTTTTCAACATTTCAAATCCTTGGTCTGCTACTATAGTTTACTTAAACTATCATTTGATTCCTCCTTTGATAGTGTTGAGGATAGGGGCACATACATGACTAAAATTCCTAACAAATTTCCTATAGTAGGAGGCCAATCCATGAAAACTCCTAACATCCCCTATGGATCTAGGTGTAGGCCATTCCAAAATAGACTTAACCTTATCAAGATACATCTTCATACATCCATTAGCAACCACAAAACCAAGATAAACTAATTCAGTTTTCAAAAACTCACATTTTTCTTGATTGATCATCAACTTCTCTTGGTGTAGCCTCCTTAGTACCATATCCAAACACTTCATTTGCTCCTCCTTAGACCTGCTAAAGATCAAAATTTCATCAAGATAAACTATTACAAACTTACCTATGAAATTTTCTAACACTTCATTCATGAGCCTCATGAATCTGCTAGGTGCATTTGTTAGGACAAAGGCCATTACAAGCCACTCATACAACCCTTCATTTGTCTTGAATTCTATCTTCCACTCATCACCAGGTCTAACTCTGATTTGATGGTACCCTGACTTGAAATCCACCTTGGAGAAATAACAAAAACCTCCCAAGTTATCCATCAAATCCTCAATCAGGGGCATTGGGAATCTATATCTAATTGTGATCTTGTTTATAGCCCTAGATTTGGCACACATCCTCCATTTTCAATCCTTCTTAGGTGCAAGGATAGTTGGCACAGCACAAGGAATCAAACTCTTCCTTATTAGTCCTTTCTCCAACAATTCTTGAATCTGTTTTGCTATCTCTGCATTTTGACTTGGTGTCATCTTATATGCTACCTTGTTTGGAAAATTTTCTCTAGGTATGAGGTCTATCTGATGACTCACCTCCCTCATGGTTGGTAATGCACCTGGAAAACCATTATCCACTATGTCATGATACCTTTCCAAAAATGCTTGTACCTCTGGTGGCATGTTGGATTTCTCCTTGGTCTCCTCCTTTGGCTTCACTATCACTACACAACAGACTCCTCTTTCCTTCTTCATAACTTTTAGAAACTCCTTTCCACTCAAGAGCATCACACTAGATCCCACATTCTTCTCTTCATTAGGTTCCTGCAATGGATCCATTTAAAACTTCTTCCCTAGCTTGGTGATTACATTATTGTTCTTTTCTCCATCATGAATAGCCTTCACATCATACTGCCATGGATGTCCTAAAAGAAGATGACATGCATCCATGGGTAGTATGTCACATAGGACCTTGTCCTTATACTCACCTATTTCAAAGTCCACCATAGTTTGTTCATCCACCACTATTTGTTGTCCCTTTTTTAGCCATGATACCTTGTAGGAATTGGTATGAGGTATCCTTCTAAGTTTCAGTTTTTCAACCATCTCTGTTGATACTATATTCTTAGTGGATCCATATTCCACTATCACCTTGTAGATCTTCCCATGATACCTACAAGTAGTCTTGCAAAAATTCTTTCTCTGAGGTGGCTCTATGGTATTAGGAGCTTTCAACAAAGTCCTTCTCAACATTAGATTCTCCCCATCCAATACTGGCCCCACCTTGGAGATAGGAGAAGTGACAATTTGAGTGTCATCCTCTTGCACTAACTGGTTTCTTCTTTCCCCCATAGATGATGTGGAGGTCTTGTCAGGACATCTACCCATTGTATGGCCCACTTGATTGCAGTTATAACATCTGCCAGTGAAAACTAAAGTTGTCCTTCCTTTGGACTGAAATCTACCTCTTGGAGGCCCTCTTCCTGTGTATCATCCTCTTTTAAATGAGCCTTTATACTGATTGCTCCCACTGCTATCCATAGATTGATTCTCTTCTGGCCTACTTGGGCTTTATCCTCTGTCGAAGTTACTCCTGCATATGAATCCTTTGTTATTGTTATTACCCCTTCCTCTTTGATGGAAATCATTTCTCCTTCTATCTTTATCCTCTGCTCTCAAAGCCAACTGAAAACACTTATGCATACTATCAGGAGCCATCATGCTAATTTCATCTTGGATTCCCTACCTCAATCCATTTAGGTACCTTTCTTATTTCTCCATTTCTTCTTCTTGTCTCCTTTCCCTTAGGCTCAATTTGTGAAACTCCTTAGGATAGGCACTTACTGTCATCTCCTTTTGTCTCAAGTTCTGCAACTTTTGATACATTTGAATCTTATAATCAGTGGGATAGAATTGTGCCCTCAATCTGATCTTCATCCTCTCCCAAGAAACTATTTTCTTCTTTCCACTGGTTACCCTATCATCCTGTATCATGTTCCACCACACCAATGCAGATCCTTTGATTCTATCCTTGGCACAGCTGACTCTTTTCTCCTCTACCACTTCTTTGTAATCAAACTAATTTTCTATGGCGTCTAGCCAATCTAACAACTCTTCACCATTCAAGCTGCCATAATAGTAGGGTATGTGTTCCATACTGTCTTTTTTGAAGGACTTAAAGGCATCCAAGAATACCTTTTGATATTTATCCATCTCCACTTCTTTTCCTTTAGATTCTCCTAACTGATTTTCAATCTCATCATCATCACTCTCATCTCCCCATTTAGTTACTTTCTTCTTACTCCTTGATTCTGACACACTAGCCTTCTCCAAGAGGCCCTAAACAAATTCCACAATGTCATCCCTACTCATTTCCTTAGGAGGCATGTTTTCAACCTCTTGGATCTCCTCCCCTTCAGACATACACCAAACTTAACAAAATTTGGGCTCTGATACCACTCTGATGCAGAGGGTTTAGGGTTCTAGTGATTTCTTTCCCAAAACGCTTCTAATCTCAATTAACTATCCAATGGTTACTCCTCATATGTGAAATTCTTCAATATGGATCTCCTAGATCCTTTCTATCAACTTTCCTCCTAGGTATAGTTGATTTTTGGAAGACACAAAATACCTCTAGGATCAACCAGTTCAACTAGTTGTTCAATTTCCTAGGTTTCTTCACTAGATCTTCCCCTAGAATCCCAACCCCTTTCTTAGGACCTTCCCCAAAAATCTCATATAATATTGTCTATGTTATAGGTCCATTAAAATTCCATTGGAATCAATTCCAACTCTTCTGGTCACTCCAACAATCCAATTGTTGCCAAATACACTAGGAGGCCTAATAGTCATATTTCCTAGTAGGTCAAATTTCACTTTTTTAGGTTTAAAGCTCCCAAATATTCCAAACAACCTCATATAAGACCTTTAAAATATTCAAGTTATCCAACAACACTATTAGAATCCAAAATCCTAACTTCTGGATGCACCCACAACCCTAGTTATCACCAGGCCCTAGTTTTCATCCTGTCTTTTAGGCCTTTGGACCAGGTAGTACAAAATGTATCCAAATTGGTCTTCAAACTTCCTGTCATCATTTATCACCATTTGATCCTTCATGGGAACACTTTAGGGCTTCTTCACATGCCACTAAGTTCACCATCCAAGATCATGGGTGCTCTATGCAATCTGATCTTTACCCTATCTAGGCTCACCTGTTCCTAACAGTCAGCCATAGGGCTTCATTCCAAGTCTAGGAATCCCATTGCCAAAAAAAAAGGGAAAAAAAACTATATGTACAAACCCTAACCCTTAATCCCCCATGGTTTCAGCCATTTTCATCAATGGATGCTTAGGTTAGAGCCATATTTACCACTGTAACTCTGTAAATGGAACTTACGGACTAGTGGCTTAAATCCTATTACAACTTTACACTATGATAACTTGAAATCAAAATAATCAATGCATAAGAGAGATAATTCAAAACACTACACCACCATATGGTTTGATCACCTAATCCAATCCGTACACTGCCATACAGAAAGTAAGAAACAGTGCAGATTACAAGAAATCACAGTCTGACATTCGTACAGTGAATTCACAAAAATGTTAAGCAATACAAAATTTCATTAACCTTGTTAAAATCAAAGATCCATGCTCAAATACCCAAGCATGGGTACTTACAACTACTCCAACCTCCATTTGCAACTTCTTGCAAAAAGTTGCAAAAGTTTCTCAAGCAACATTTGAAAGTTGCTAGCAAATTTTTCTATTTGACTATTTTAGTCCACTCGATGGATGTTTTTGAGTTCCATGACCTTAGTTAGGTTACTTAGGGTCCTAGAAGAAACTCTAAACCCAAGTTACACAAAATATCAACTTTTACCTTTCTAGGTCAAAATGACCACAATATCACCTAGTGAGCACTTTTGGCTCTTACAAACATGGAGATGATCCACTTTGGATCCAAACTAGTGGATCTTATTACATCCCACACAAAACACCTAACACAACCCTAGAACATACAAACCACATCAAAATGAGAGGTACTCTACACCATTATGCTTCTTTCAAAGGATTCAAGGTATACGAAATGGATGTTAAATCTGCATTTCTGAATGAAATACTAGAAGAGGAGGTATACATTGAACAACCTGAAGGGTTTTTTGAGCCTAACAAGAGGAACATGGTTTGTAAACTACAAAAATCCTTTTATGGATTGAAACAAGAACCAAGAGAATGGTATGAAAGAATTCACTCTTATCTCATTAGTATTTGATTTTTTAGAACAAGTGACAACAATAATCTATATTCAAAAGGAGATAATGATGATAAGATCTTGATTGCTGAGATATTTTTTGATGATGTCATATTTGGAGGTAATTATATGCTATGAAAATCATTTGCTGATGAAATGAGCAAAGAATTTGAAATTTTAATGTTTGGAGAGATCAAATTTGTTATTGGCCTACAGATTCTACAACAGGATCAAGACATCTACATCACACAATCCAAATACATCAAAGAAGTTCTGATGATATTCAAGATGGAGCACTCAAAAGTAGTTGGAACACCTATGGAAACCGAATGCAAATTAACAAAGGAAGACAAGACAACTAAGGTAAATCAGACCTTATACAGATCTATGATTGGTAAACTATTGTATGTTGTTCACACTAGACCTGATATAGCACATGTAGTTGGTATAGTTGTAATATTCTCTGCTAATCGTAAGGAATCACACATGACTGTTGTCAAAATAATTTTCAGATATCTAAAGAATACCGAATACTATGGTTTGTGGTACAATAAATAAGGTAACTTTGAGCTACAAGTTTATACTGATGTTGATTGGGCTAGAAACATAGATGATAGAAAGAGCACAATAGGAGGACCATTCTTTATGGGTGACAGACTTGTCACATGGATAAGTAAAAAGTAAGAATGCATATCACAATCAACTACAGAAGCAGAATATGTGACTGCTTCTACAAATTGCTCTAACATTGCATGGATCAAGCAATTGTTGAAAGGTATGAATGAAGAAATTCTTGACCTAGTAATTATCTATTGTGATAATATTAGTGCTATAAACATCTCAAAGAACCCTGTGATGCATGCTAAGGTAAATCACATAGCTATTAAGTATCATTACTTGAGGGAACAAGTACAATAGAAAGAGGTGATACTGGAATATGTACAATCCAAAGAACAACTAGTAGACATATTCACAAAACCATTACCAAGAATACATTTGAGTACTTAAGGAATAGACTAGGGGTTCGTCTCTTGTCTACTGGTCACTAAGATGACTTGGAGGCTACATTAGCCTGCACATTATCAAAAGATTATTAATTTTGATGCAAGTTGAGATATGGACTACAATGACATAGGAGTCCACTAAAGGGACATAAAGCTTCAAAGGGAGAAAAATATTATTGGCTACTACATAGCTGTATATTGTTTTGGCATTGCTGTCAAAGGGAGAGAAATATTCAATAAAATATCCATCAAGGAGGAGAACCTCCAAAGGGAGAAAGATTCAAAGATTAAAGGGAGAGTTATATTCAATGAAGTAACCATCCATCAAAGGGAGAGAATTGGAGAAGAGATTCTACTAGAGAGGGAGAGACAAAATCAGAAAATAGAACTGCTACACCTATCCATTGAAGGGAATGAAGAAAGGGAGAGCACACATCATAATAAAATCTAAGCTAGAAGAGCTTACCAAGACTCTGATATTTTAAATGGTTATAGAAAATAAATTTTTGTATGTTATGGTATATCTTATACTGCATATTTCATAGTATGTTGCCATCAATGCCAAAGGGAGAGATTAATGAACTATACCTTATTGAATGTTTGAAGATGATAAGTTGATGATCACCGAGCTGCAAAAGTGAATGCAAGACATTAATTTAGTTAATGTATTATATTTTCATTGATTTCAACTTGATATAATCTAATTATTCATACACATATTGTCATAAACTTGAAGAGACTAAAGAGATGAAGTTTTGTTAAAATAATTGAGAAGGGGGTGAATTAGTGGCCTTAAAAATAATTCCAAAAATCCAACCAAAACTTATATCACAAATATAATATCCTCTATTTATCTTTTAGTCCATCAAGATAAATTCCTTAAATAAATTTAACAAATATATAATGCTCAGTAACATGTACTCTTTATCTTTTTCTAGCCTTTACCGAGTAGTAGTAATTAAACTTGGTGTTTACCGACCAATCAAGTTTTAGTAATGTTTAAAGTAAACTGTCAATGCAATGAAAAAAATACACATTTGACACATGGATTTTAATGTGGAAACCCTATTAAGGGAAAAAATACTTTGGATCGTTAACCCAAAATTTTCACACTTCTGAAGTGAGCTCGGTGAAGAGCCAACCCTGTTAAAGGTTAAAAACACACTGTTAAGTGTGACCTTGTTAGCGGATTCAAAACTAACAGTTTGTCTTTTGACCTAGAATTCACTATGCTATCAATAAGAAAAACTTTTGATACCCTTGAGTATCTCAATACAATAAGGATGGTTAAATCCCACTTGGTTAACAGATTTCCTAAATCAATGGTTAAACTGAAACAGTAAATGATCTATTCAATAATACAACTTAAACTTGCTGATTTTCAGATCTATTGTTAGTCCAATAATACCTCTCTGATCAATATGCTCTTTAGTTCCTTTTCTCCCCTTTTTCTTCTATTATTCTCGGTGAATGCTTTGTCCTCTGTTTCTTAGTGTCTACAAAATTCTTTGGCTATATTCTTTAGCTTGTATGATCAGATGTGCATGAATACTTCTATCTTCATGAGAATTATATTCAACATTCCTCCCTTCATAATGAATTACTTTTCTCTTTATATAGACATGATTAAGCTGTTCAATCTCCTTGTTTCCATCATAGATCACTTCTTGATCCATAAAAATTGTCATGCTTGCTTTAATCCATAAAGCTCTCCTTTTTTATTCCACAAATCTCTCCTTGTTATCTGCAAATAAAACATGCTTTAAATCTCTTCTTTGCTTTAGTTCAACTGATTGTTTAAGAATAAAGCAATCAATTAGTTAATCTAAATATAGCTCCTGTCAGCTAAGTGTTTTTTTCATTCTTTATCTTCAGTTCTGGTCGGTGATTAACTTCAGTTAGGTCAGTAATTGACTTCATTTATGCTCGGTAAAAACTTCAGTTAGCTCGGTGACCACTCCACTTATGCTCAATTATTGTGGTTCTAAGTATACACTATGAAATTATTGGTGAAACTTGATCGGTAACATTTTCTCAGTTACTACTATGCTCAATTTATACTATCCGTCGGTGTACACTATCCGTTGGTGTTTACTTTCACTCGGTGTACACTGTCACTCAGTGTACATTGGCTTTTTAGTTTTTTACTGATAACATAAACTTTGTCTCTTCAAATCTTGAATTCTATGACAATGTGTATGACCAATCAAAACATATCAAGTTGACATAAATGACAATACAATACATTAATTGATTTAATGTATTGCATTCACTTTTGTAGCTTGGTGATCATCAACTTATCACTTTCAAACATTCAATCAGTTATAGTTCATCAATCTCTCTCTTTGGCATTGATGGCAACACAATATGAAATATGTCATATCATACCAAACTTATTGTTATATAACCAATTCAAATATATGAATCTCGGTAAGCTCTTCTAGCTTAGATTTGATTCTTATTGAGTGCTTTCCCTTTATTCATTCCCTTTAATGGATACGTATAGCTGTATATGCTGGAAACCTACCTGTTGGGAGCATGCTTAGACATGCAAACGTTAGAGATATACATCAAATCAACTACACTAACATATCTAAACATGCTCTAAAACAAAGGATTCCATCATAACCTCCGATGAGCTAAACAAGGGCACCCAAGGCCTTGTTGATTTGCTCTTAGAGATGGTTTGTGGGTGTGCTCTCCCAACACAATATATTAATCCCACTTGAATGCTTGGTAGATGGAACTAGGATGCAAACTAATGGATGGATGAAGAACTCAAGAACAAATATGAAGAACTTGTCTCAAGCTATTCATCATATGATTGAAATGCAAAGTAAACAACTAAGCTAGAATGATATACATGAGATGATAAAACTAAATTCATTTGACATTATCCTAACATGTGATTTCTAGATTCAACTATGAGTTAAACATGAAATGAACTAAGAACTAAGATTTGAAAACATGAACTAATGCAATTCTAGAGCTATTTTAACATGATAACAATGCATAAAA
>MU227615.1:4102596-4120394 GCA_018584345.1 Thuja plicata | reverse complement strand
AGGATCTAGGTTCAAATTAGCTTAATCTAAATTTAAAAATTTAGATTAATTTGGTTTAGTAGAATTTAAGTCATGTGGAGGAATAAATAAATTAAAAATTTATTTAAAGGGATTAATGAGGGATAATATATTTGAATAAGATTTAATACATCAAAGGGGGTAGTATTTAAATTAAATTCAAATACTAAGGAATGTGAAGCATATTTAATTAAATAAATTTAATTAAATAGATAGAAGAATATAACAAAAATAATTAATTAAATTTAACTATAATATTATGGGAATATTAATTAAATTAATATAAGGATGATTTTAGACGTCTACATTTTTCCCCTCTTTGATGCGGTGTCGAAGGTGGCGTCGCGTTAAAGAAAAGAAAATAAGATGCCCCAGAGAGGTCAGGAAAACCTACGACAGTGAGAGCGGAGGAGTGTGCCCCCTCAAGAAAATAATAGGAAAAAAATATAATTTTTTAATAAAATTTCTTGAAAAAGGTAGGAAAATGAGGAAAGTAGACCAATTGCATGGCCTATCCAAGAAAAATGGAGGAAAAATGGGGATTAGAATGGGGACTGGGGAGACAGACAGAAGAATCAGGGCCCAAGGGGTTATAAATAGTCCATCAGAGCCCAAAGACAAGTCATTTTTATTCACAAAAAACAAAAAAAGAGAAGAAAAGGAGAGCAATGACAGCAGAGCAAGAGTAGGCACAGCTTGGAGAGCACATCCGAGTACACCAGCGACCAACAAATGCGGGACCACCGGTGAGTAGTCGACCACCTCTTAGTCAATTATGCATTTAATGCTTTCATAGGTCATTAGGGTGTCATAAATGCATCCAAAAGTCAATGCGCAACACAGACGGCGGTCGCCTGACCACCGTCTATGTAGACGATGATTAACAGACCATCATCCTCATAGACAATCGATCTGCGATTAGTGTCTGTGTAGATGGGGATCGGCCGATCCCCGTCTATGAGAGTAGAGGAAGAGAGGAAATTGTGCAATGGAGATGACAGAGTTAAGACTCCTCTGTCTGCATGGCAAAGAGAGGTAGTGGAAACTGCCATCTCTGTAGACTTATGTCTGCGAAGATCTACTGGCTCCGCAGACTAGCAACTATGAAAGTCTGCCGTCTGCGAGGGTCAACTGTCGTCTGTGCGGATTGACCCAAAAATGGAAGAAAAAAGAGGAAGAAGAGGTAAGATAGTTTGAGAGCATTTTTTGATGCCCTAGATAGGCCTGGGACATTTTTTGATGCCCCAGAATGCTATCTGATGTCTGACATTTGTTCGCTAGATGCAGGAGGAGACCATCACTTTCCAGGCAAGGGAGTACTACCCAGCAGCTATGGAGCTAGAGCAGCAATTGACAACAGCCGAGTGGGGGATTGTTACATTATGTGGGCATGAGCACATATGACATTGGCCTCATCTGTGAGCGCATAATGTGCTCATGTCTGCTCTGATCGAGAGGTGGAATAGTACCACATTGAGCTTTCACTTCTTGATAGGGGAAGTGACGATCACCCTTCATGACGTGTGGAGGATTTGCAGAGTGCCGATTCAGGGGCTAATACCTGAGTACTACATCGAGGGGTCAGAGCCATATATGAAGATGGCATTTGGTTGGAGATATGCAAATCTGCCTACCACATGGCAGTGGATTTCCTAGAAGGGGGTGATGGAGATGGAGCCACAATTGTGGTGGGTGGCCCTATACTTAGCTGGATTGATAGTGGGACGACTAATGCCTGATCATGTAGGCAAGGGATTCCCTATGGGTTGGGCACGTGTTCTTAGCAGAATGGTTGAGGATGGAGACCAGTATTGTTGGGGTTACACCATTCTTGGCTAGCTATATTATGATCTACATATGTGCACCTACAGTAAGGGTAGGGCACTAGGTCCTGGATGCATGCTTCTTTTGGTATGGGCGTGGCAGCATATTGTGGTCATATGACCGATTATGCATCACAAGACAAGAGTGGCTTATGAGCCATTCGTATGTAGATATAGGCCACCCATTAGCTATGAGGCCACAGATTTAGTCAGGTATTAGAAACGTAGATTGGATGAGATGGGGGACATATAGTGGGCACTTTATGCAGGGTGCAAGGCCTGGGGTCACGAGATCCCACAACAAGATGGATACGTAGAGGACGAGTTTTATGACTCATATTATATGAGGTTTGTTTAGACTGACTACTGGTTGATTGGGAGGATGACATATATGATCTTTAGATACATGTTGACCAGAGTACGGAGACAGATGGGGTAGATATAGGAGGCTGTTCCAGACGGGTTCCCACATCCATTGGTGGCCCAAGAGGTGGGGAGTATTTGGGGGATGGGGGTTAACCCCCACATAGCATGAGCATCATTTATGGGGATGATCGAGGTCCCATGGGTCTGAGCATGAGATTCATTACAGGATGCAGGTGTAGCACCAACATATGCTTAGTGGTGGGTTGTTCATAGACTGATTAGATTAACGGTCCCAGGGATCATACAGGAGGATGAGCAGCCAGGTGCTGGAGGAGATGGGGAGGGCCAAGACAGAGATGATGATGACAAGGATGGGGGAGGCAGAGGAGGGGCCAGAGGGAGGAGATTCTAGCCTAGGGTTGCAGTGCCAAGACAGAGAGGACATGTGGAGATACCTGCAGGGGGCAGCCTCCCATAGTGCCAGGTGCTCAGGTACAGGGATAGGATGATCCACAGGGGCCACAGGGGCCACTAGGATAGGTACATGGGCCACCAGGATAGAGATAGGGATAGGGGCTATAGGGGCCACCAGGATAGGTACCACCAATAGGCTATGTAGCCAAGGATACTCATGATACAGTCATAGCAGAGAGAGACAATCTGCAGACCGAGATGGGTAGAGTACACGTCTTGCTAGCGACATCTCGGGCGACCGAGGTGAGCGTGCAAGTAGAGATTCAGAGGCTCTAGGGGGTACTAGCTACAACACAGGCCACAATGAGCAGCTTATAGACAAAACTAGCTAGGGTATAGGGGGAGCTGGCAGTAGAGACCGCTCGGGGGGATAGTGCACAGAGAGCACTAGATATTTTATAGGCTCAGGTGGACAGTGGAAATTTTTCTATTATTGAGGAGCATGGTGACCTTTTAGAGGAGCTGGCAGCAATGTCAACACAGATAGCAGCTCTAACCGCAGAGTGATACCTAGCATGGAGATGTGCGGAGGATTACAGAATAGATTGAGATATAGCTTGGTTAGCAAGTAGAGCTGTAGGTCTGTGTTAGATGATGGTAGATGCGATGGCAGCTCAGAGAGAGGCTGGGCAGAGAGGATGAGAGGCTGCATACTATATGGGGCTCTATCATAGTGTAGTGCTAGAGGAGGCATGACAGCCTGCTTACTCAGAGAGGGTGCAGAAAAAGAGCACAGGATGAGGCTCACAGGGATCGGTGGGGTTACCACCACACCAAGACAGTGGTGGAGGACCATCATGATTCTTCTTAGACCATCTTTTGATACACATTTTTGACACATTATGTATGATTTTGACATTTTGAGATATATATATATATATATATATATATATATATATATGGACTTTGTGGACTTTTGGACCTTATGGAATTTATTTATGATGCGATATGATGTGATGTTTATGCAAGATGTATGGATGCATTATGATGTTATATTGCATATGTTATATGATGTTTATGACTAATATGCAGGATGAGATGAATGTATATGAATATGCTGATGTATTTGTGATGCAGGGATGAGATACAGATATATATAGATGTTAGATGTGATGTGTTAATGCTTATAGATGGATATATTTTGTCATGTATTGATGTAATGTGATGATGAATAAATGTAAATTCATCTAAAATGAATGGATCCTAAAAAATGTTAAGGACTTAAAAATGCAACTAAATGAATGAAATGTAGCTATATGCAATGGTAATGAATAATGATTTTAATAAATGAAGTAACAATGCAACTAAAACATGTAATGGAACTAAATGCAATGATGAATGAAGTAACTAAATGTAACCTTAATGAGTTATGATTAATGAATGAAGTAATAATGCAACTAAATGCAACCATAATGAGCAATATAACTATAATGATTAATGATTAATGAATGAACCGAATGGATGAAAAATAACCTAATGAATGAATGTAAGATGAGGACACTATTTTTGTGTGTATCAAATAGGTCTAATAAATTCACTTAGGTGACTGGATAGGGGGAATAAATAGAAACCTTTTCCAAGAGAAAAATCAAAGTGCAATATGACCTAACTAAAATGCAAAGACTAACTACATGATGATAGTGGGATTGATACCGTGTTAATGTTGGAGAGCACACCCTAGTTTGATATTGCAAAAGGAGTTATGCACCATGAGCTAGAAAACACAAGTGACATGGTTCCTTTGTGTAGACTAGACTCTCAAAAAAATAGGTTGTTAGGAACAAGAATGTGAGATATCAGATATGATGAGATCTATGAAATGTTACTCATGAGGAGACACAGTACATCCAGATCTTTTGAGGTATTTGAGATACATAGTCATAACCAAATATCAAAACATAAATGCACTAACAAACTATGACAAGCAGATCATACCACAAATGACACATATTTCACTATATACTCACCATAACGAACCAAGATATAAAAGATTGAGGTTGTCGCGATAAGAACATAGTAAAACACAAGATAAAATCAACAAAAAGGCATCTTGACCAAGTGGTCATTTAGTCCAAAAGTTCTTGCCATGAACAATGTTGATGTGAGGATTGATAGAATAGCCGACACTAGAAGGATGTATCCTGATGGGCCAAAGATTTGATTGATAAAAATTTGAATTCACTGGCAATTGCTTGTGAATAGAATGATCATTAGGAAAGTCAATCTATCTACTAATTTGTTGGAAATGTTTGTGATCACTATGTCTAGAACAAAGCTCAGTGTTTATATGGTAAGCTCAATCGTGCGGGAATTTTTATTACGGAGGTGGAAAAATGGTCAAGGAACTACCTGCACAGATATGGGTAGTGATGTTTATGGTAGTAAATGTAAGCTGCTTGGAAAAAATGTGGGAATAGATGGTGGATCTGACTACACATGGCGCCTAAAATAGGTTTTCACCATGGTACTTATCCATTGCACCACCAAAGTGGTTTTCACAGATGGACAAATTTATTTCTCTTTCTCTTTTTCTTTTTTGATATTCTTTTCAAGATTTTGTATTTTTAATTCTTTTTGATTTTTTGATTTTTTTCTTTTCTGATTGCTTTTTTGAATGTTTTTGGATTTTCTGCTTTTCTAATTTCTTTGGATTTTTTGAATATTTCTGTTGTACAATGGACTACTGATGGATCAAGCATAGAAGCGCTTGAGATGTACAATATTTATAGGATCAAGTAGCGGATCTCCCTCTAGTGACACAATCTGATAAGCATCAGAACCATATTTTTCTATGACAATGAAGGGACCCAACCAATTAGGCTCAAACTTTCCTTTCTTTTCGCAATTCTAGAGGTTCTTCATATTGTGCTGCAGGACAAGATCACCAACCTCAAACTGACGAGGCTTGATCCATTTGTTGAAATAAAGGTGAAGGAAATTTTGATACACATGGAGGTGGTCTAGGGCATTGAGACATCTCTCATCTAGGAGTTCTAGCTCTTGCAAGCGGGCAACTCTATATTCTTCTTTGGACAACAGATTCTTGAGAGAAATTCTGAGGGAAGGGAGATCAATTTCAATAGGTAGAATAGCCTCAGTACCGTAAATAAGGCAAAGGGAGTGGCTCCTGTGGGGGTTTGAATGGAGGTGCGGTAAGCCCAAAGGGCAGGGTTAAGGTGAAGGTTCCAATCGTGACCAGCTTCATTGACCATTTTCTTGAGGATTCTGAGGATGGTTTTATTTGTAGCCTCAGCTTGACCATTGCTTTGCAAAAAGTACTTGAAAGAGGTATGGTGGGTAATGCTAAATTTCCTACATAGCTCTATGACATCCTTTTTCTTGAAAGGTCCTCCATTATCAGTAACAATGTCTTGAGGAATGCCATAGTGACAGATAAGATAGTTCAAAATAAAATTCAAAATCTATTTTCTAGTAGTGTAGGTGAGAGGAATAGCTTCGACCCACTTGGTAAAGTAGTCTATAGCAGCAAGGATGTATTTATGGCCATTGAAAGAATTAGGGAAAATCTGGCCAACGAGGTTGAGACCCCAGCGTGAAAAAGGCCAAGGGGTGATGGTGGGCTAGAGGGATTGGGAGGGAGCGTGTATCAAATCACCGTGCTTTTGACAAGGCACACACTTCTTCACATAGTTGTAGGCATCTTGCTCCATAGTAGGCTAGTAATATCCAATGTGTAACAAATTCTTGGCCAAAGTAAGTCCATTGGAGTGAGCCTCGCAGATTCCTTGATGTACCTCCTCCAAGGACATTTGTGCTTCATCAAAATTTAGACACCTTAAAAGAGTTCCATCAAAATGCTTCAGAAAAGGGTATCAGCAGGGATTGTGTATTGGGAAGTGTAGTGAATAAAGGTTTTACATTGGTTGGGGGTTAAAGTAAGTGGGGTATGTCCATCATGAAGGTAGGAATATACTTCTTGGTACCATGGGGAATTGGGATCAGCAATTTCACACACCATTTTGGAATTCAGTTTGTCATAGGCAGGGACCATAAGATTCTCAACAAGAAACTCACACTGTGTCCTGTGTTCGGGAATAGTGATCAAGGACCCAATTGTTGCCATGGTATCTACTACTTTGTTTTTCATGTGAGGGATCTATTAGAAGATTAGCTAAGTGAATTGCATTTTGAGATCTTTGACTGTGCGGTAGTAGGGAAGCAACTTGTCATCCTTTGTTTGATATTCATCCATAACTTGTTTGATAACCAATTGTGAATCACAAAGCACCAATAAAATCAAAATCTTCCATTGTATGGCCTGCCAGAGTCCAAGTACAAGGGCTTCATATTCAGCAATGTTGTTGGTACAAGGAAACTATAATTTGTAAGTTTTAGGGATGAGATCCCCTTTTGGTGTAACAAACAAGATTCCTGCCCCTGATCCTTTCTGAGTGAAGGATCCGTCAAAATAAAGCTTCCATGGTGGACTCGGGGCAAGATTAAGGACTGATTCATCTGGAAAATCCATGATCAAAGTATGTTGACCATCGACAGGTGCTTCAGCTAATTTATCTTCAATTACATGTCCTTTGATAGTTATTTGATCTACATAAACAATGTCGAAATCACTAAGGATCATGACCCATTTTGTTGTACAACCCGTAAGAGCAACATGTGCCAGGAGATATTTGAGGGGGTCAATTTTGGCAACAAGATGAATCTTATGATTAAGCTTATAATGCAATAGTTTTTGTGTATAGAAAACAACAACCAAACATGCCTTCTCAATTAGGGAATAATTCAACTCATAGCCAACAAGAGTCTTGCTGAGATAGTAAATTGCTCGCTCTTTACCGGTATCATCTAATTGTGTCAGGAGGGCTCCCAACGTGACCTCTATAGCATATATGTACAAAATCAAAGGATGACCAGCAACAAGTGGTACCAACATGGGTGGATTAGCTAGATAGCCTTTAAGTTTCTCGAATGCATTTTGACATAAGCAATCCCACTGAAAGTTGATATTCTTGCGTAGGAGATGAGAGAATGGATGCACCTTATCTGCTAGTTGTGACATGAATATTTTGATTGATTGTAGTTTTCCTTGTAAACTGCGTAATTGCTTTAATTTTTTGGGTTGTGGTATCTCTAGGATTGCTTTTACTTTCTTTGGATCAACTTCTATTCCACACCGTGACACAATGTATCCCAACAATTTACCAGATTGTACTCCAAAAACACACGTCTTAGGATTCAACCTAAGATTATATTTCTCTAATCGCTCAAAGATGATAGTAAGAATAGGAATATGGGATTCCCTTGTTTTGGATTTTCCTAAAAGATCATCCACATAATCTTCCATGATGACATGCAAAATGTCATGAAAGATGGTAGTCATGGCGAGTTGATAAGTAGCTCTAGCATTTTTAAGGCCAAAAGGAATCACCTAATAATAGAAGGTGCCCCAAGGCATTGTGAATGTGGTTTTGTGCTGGTCTTCTAGTGCTATCTTGATCTGGTTCTAACCTGAGAAGCCATCCATAAGTGACAACATTTCATGTCCTGCCGTGAAATCCACTATAATGTCAATATTTGGGAGTGGAAAATCATCCTTGGGACATGCAAGGTTTAGGTATATGAAATTAGTGTAGATGCAAATGACCCTAGTAGGCTTACCTACTAGTACAATATTAGAAACCCATTCAGGATAATCAATTGGTCTGATTACTTCAGCGTCCAGCATCTTTTGAAGCTCTGCTTTGACTACCAATGTGACTTGCGGATGTATCTTGCAAAGTTTCTGCTTAACAAGTTTTACACTTGGATATACAACAAGATGATGGATGAAAAGATCTGTATCTAGCCTGAGCATGTCTTTGTAAGTCCAGGCAAAGTTGATTTTGTGTTTATGCAAGAATGTTGTCATGTCTTTCTTTTCCTGATCACTGAGAGAAAATGCAATGTAGGTGATGTGCGGGTCTTCTTCTATGCCTAGGTTGATTGGAACAGTATCTTCAATGATCATAGAGGACACTTTTGGTTCTGAAGATATAAATGGAAAGTCATCTTCTCCATCCTCTAGCACCTCAGAAATTTTTTCACTAGAGGAAGTGTCCTTTATTTTATCTTTTTCTTCGTCCAAAGGTGTCTGCGAGAGGTTTTCACCAGAGGATGTATTTTCATTTTTTTTATTTTTATTTTTATTTTCATTTTTGTGACTAAGAGAGTTGAATTGGCTACCAAAGTAGGCTTGTTCACTATAGTAGATCTGATGTTCATACTCTTGGAGATTCTTAAGTCCAAAGAGGGCTAAAACTGCCTCATCTAAATCTCAAACGTCCAAAGCTGGTGATGAGTCTTGTTGATCCCAGTCAATTAATTTAGGGTTTGTGAGGGGTAGATGAGGGGATGAAAGGTCATCTTGGGTGATATTGAATACATGATGGTTTTCATTTAGGCCATCTTCAATATAGTGGAAAGGAATTTTGAAAAACTCTTCCTTAGTGTCTAAATCTGAGGCAGCTAGACAATAATCCTTAGCGAAGTTCGTCTTGGTCTCTACAGAACCCAATCCATGTCCTTTAGGATAGCCATTGGTTTTTATGATCTTCTTCTTACCTATTTCCTTAGCTCCAAGGCCAGTGCCATGATATCCCATGCTTTTGACAATGGGAGTAACCTTAGGATACTTTCCTTTGGGGAAAATTACAGGTCGTTCTTCTTCATCACTATAGAGCCAATCAAGGACATTTAATTCCATGTGTTCATCTGATAGGGACCCCCAATGTTCAAAAATAGTTGATTTGCAGTGCATAAGCACTTTATCTTTAGAGAGGGGTAATGGTGATGGTCTTCCATAAGACTTTGGAGACAAAGGGAGTTGCCCAATACATAGAGCACTTTTAAATTTATACTCTTCCATGCCTTGGTCTGTAAACATGGCTTTGGCTTCAGATGAGGAGGGTTTGTCTTCAATGACCTTGTCTTTAGTAACTTTTTCCTTTCCTTTGGATTGCTTAGCTGGTGTTTCTGATGTCTTTTTTGGCACTAATGGAGTGTTTGAAACAAGGGTTTCTTGATTGAAGTGTCAGCCAAACTCATTCAACGAACAATAGTTAGATTGTTTGCCTTCCAATCTCTTGCAGTATTGAAAGGGATCAGGATCTCTAGGAATTGTGATTTCTCTATCATGATGTGGGAACTTTAGACATTGATGATAAGTAGAGGTTACACCTTTGATAGCGTGTATCCATGGACGTCCCAACAAAGATATTATAAGGTAGATCTAGATCCAGTACATGGAAAACAATTTCAATCAGGGTCGGGCCCACTTGTAAGGGTACCATGATCAAACCCTTGCTTTCTCGCTCATGATCATCATAGGCCTTTATTGTGATTCATTTGTTCGCATCAATGAGGTCCTTAGAAAGACTGATATTATGAATCATTTTCAATGTGCACAAATTTAGGCCATATCCACCATCTATAAGGATTCATTTTATTCATGTGGATTGGATTTTTCCTTCTATATGGAGGGACTTATTATGATGAGGGTCAGGACCACCAAAGTCCTTATCAGTGAAGATGAGATGTTCTTGCATGGCTAGGTTCCTTATCATAGCTTTAAATTATGCAGCGTTGATGTTCTCATGGACATGGATTCATTTAGAGCTTTATCAAGGATTTCTCTATGAATTGGTGAAGTTGTCAAGAGCTGTAGAATGGATATCTGTGCAAGCGTCTTTCGTAACTAGGCCAATAAGTCAAAGTGTCAAGTTGGTCAAGCAGCGGTAGATGGTGCAGCTAGTGGACTTGCAGATGTAGAAGGTTTATCAGTAGCTTGGACAATGACTCTGGGTCTATGTGTAGTAGAATTACAATCAAAAGCTTTGAGGATTATGGTATTGACATGCATGTCAGATTCTTCAATGCGGCCACAAAGAGAGTCAAACCCAAAGATATCATTTTCACTTAAACTCCCACATGTTCGATCATGGCCTATAATAGTATTGGTAGAATAGTCATATGGGATTGCGTTTGACACATTGTTTTGATTGTGAGGTGGGAAGGGTTGATTGTAGACCTTGAGTTTCACATTAGATGAAGATGCATTCTGACTTTCAACTTCAATTTTCCCATCCTCAATGAGATCTTGCACAAAGTGTCTGAGCTTCATACATTTCTTGGTATCATGCCCCTTGATGCGATGATAATCATAATACTCATTAGCTCTATACCAAACAGGTTTAGGTTGATTCTCATCAAAAGGTCAAGTATTTGGGTAGACTATCATTCCTTGATCTGCCAGTTGTTTGAAGATCACATCTAGAGGTTCTACCAAAGATGTGAATTATCACCATTGTCGATTGTCGTTATTATTATTACTATTGTTGTTGTTGTTTTTATTGTAATTATTGTGAGGAAATAAGAATGATTGATTGCACGGTTGTTGATTGTTGTTCTGATTCTAATTTTTGTTTTGATTTTGTTTATTCTGATTGTTCTAATTCTGATTGTTATTGTTAGATGCTTGAACATTTTGAACATACTTTGCATCAGTCACTCCATCATTGACAACTCCTTTGTTTTTACTCCAAAATTTTGGTTTATCATTGTTGGAGGGAGTATAATGTTTGATGCTACCTCTTTGCAAAAGGCCATCTTCAATGTCTTTTCCTTTCTTGACAAGGGATTCAAAGGTGTCAGGTGAAGCCATTTTCATTTGGAAAGACATCTCAGAGATTAAATTCTTTGTGAAGATGTCAATTAAGTGACTATAAGATATTTTCCATAGCATGCAATTTGCGATATGTCTCCATCATTGTAAAAAACTAGCAAAGGTTTCTCCATTCTTTTGTTTAGTATTGCACAAATCCCTGAGTGTTGCTTGATGCTCAATGTTATACGAGTATTGTCCAAAAAAATTCTCTGCAAGATCAGAGAAAGTAGAGATTCACCCATAAGGAAGGGCCATGAACCATTCTAAGGCTTCCCCTCCAAGACTCCTAGTGAAGAGTCTTTTTAAGTAATTCTCATTATAGGCGACTTCTTGACATGGAATGTAAAACTCTTTGAGATGTTGTAGAGGACATGTTTCACCTTTATATTTCTCAAATTTGGGCATTTCAAAGTTTGGTGGGAATGGTTGCATTGTGATAGACTTGTCAAATGGATAGGGACAAATCTCTTCAAAAGAAAACTCCTTCTTTCCCCCATTCTATAAGCCTTGTACAATTCTTTTGAGCTCATTGAATTGTTGGGTGAAGTCTGGAGTATTCTATGTGAGAAGTGGGGGTACATAACCTCCTCCTCCTTCAAACTATGCGGCTGAAAATCTTGTGGAGGTCATACCAACAGTAGGAGGAGGTATATACTGATAGGCTCTAGATGTGTTAGTTGCAGATGTTTTCGTCCCTGTTGTTTGAAATAGAGATGATGTATACAAGGGCATAGAAACCTGCCCTATGTTGTTGACATTAGCGCTTTCTCCTTGAGTCGTCATTGTTTGAGTGCTATTGTGAGAAATATTGTTTGGCAAGGCACTTAGGATTTGTTGAATTTGTTCTGACGCTAATTGATGTATTGATGTAGTTGTTAATACATGTATAGATATAGGTATTGATGTGGGAGGTTCACTAACAGCCCCTTTATAGGTATCATGTGATGATGTATCATTTGAAGTAGAAGCCATGGCTGGAGTAGTGGTAGCGGTGACTTTGGTGATGTTCTGGGTAAGGAGTGTATCATCAAAATTAGCGGGTACTGTGACACCATTTTGAATAATATTCAAGAATATTTCATCATTGTTTTGCATAATGGATTTCTCAACCCTTTCAACATTGTATGGATCGCTAAGGAAGTCATTCACTTGTGTAGGTCATTCCTCTTATTCTACTAACTCAATTTCTTCATGAATTTCCTTAGCTTGTACTTCAGGACCTTAAAAGTATTGAGTGCGAAAAGGGTTCACTTCATAGGTAGCAGTGTTGAGTGTTCCACACCTCATGTTTCTAGCTTGGGATCAAGTAACAACCATACAATGGTGGATTTAGAAGAAGAATGGAATACAAGGAGATGTAAGAAATGAAATGGAGCAAAGATCTTGATCTTGGATTTGATTGATGTTTGATTAAAGATTGATTGATTGATTGAATTAAAGGTTTTTGGAACAAAACCTAAGTGTGACAAAACCTTATGATGATACAAACACAAAAGGATTTAAAGAAACACCTATTCTACTTGAAGATGGACTTGTGATCTCAAGCAGAATGGGACATTACTAAGGGATTTAAATTACTTGAGATGGACTGATGGTCTACAAGAAATGTTTATGTTTTCTTGAGGACGAAGGTCTGTAACACTTTTATTAAGGTCTTTCAACCTAAAAGGATTGGTTTGATTTGATTGATCTAATGCTCCAATAGAAGGAATGATGTTTGGATGATGATAGAAGAATTGAGAAATTGATCCTAGAAGCAAGATGGTTGTTTAATCATATTGTTCAAGGGCAAAAAAGGCACAATTGATCAAGAATTTGGCTATGAAGTTGCAGACTTTGTTCTTGTAAATGATTTTGTTAACTTTGTCACAATAATTGATTTCCTGATGAATTGATTTGGTAATGTGTTGGTACTCTTTGGATTTGTGAGTGGTTTCTATCTATTCTCTAATGACTGGAGGTGTTGGAAGCTTAACTTTCTTATGTTTCTTGAAATTGGTCATGTCATATGAGAAATATGATTTTGGCTTGATGACTGATTGATTTAGGGAAAATGATTCTGGGGTCCTATAAAAGGTCAAATTTTGAATGTTTCAGTAGATTTGGAAGCTCATTATTTTCAATCAGAGATGGTGATCTCAAACGCAACTGGTGATCTTCGCAGATGGTAATCTATGCAGATAGCGGATCCAGAGCAAAGATGACCGACTATGGCTAAGGTAGTGTGTTGAAATTCTAGGCAAATTTTTGATCTTCAATTTGATTTTAGGAAAATTTGTTTGATGGCAAGAGCTAATTTCAGCACATTCAAACCATAAAAATAACAGACACATGTCTCAAAACAATCCAACAAGGGACAAAGAAACCTTGAGGGATACCAGCAAATGTGACATTAGGAAACCTTGATTTGAAATTGTAGGATCTTGTTTGTGTATGTTCAAGTGACTCTTTCAAGCCACTTATGTTTTTACTAGGTCTAGCACAATGAAGATAGTTCAAACAGTAGCTACCTTAGGAAATTGGCTTCACATGAAATATTATAGGCCCATTGCTTGGTAGTCCTTCAACTCACACATCAATGTCACCATTCAAAGGTGAATCAGGTAGGCTACTAAATTATAGTTGCTAGAAAGGTTTCATGGCGTCCCCGCAATTAGTTTGTACGATGTGAGACACTTAAGTCTCTAGTTCAACCATGCCAATATGCTGATGATATTCACTCAGTATGGACTACCATTAAACACGACCCTCCTGAGATTGAAGGGATAAAGAGGACCTTTGGGTCGCACTTTATTTCTAGACTGGCTGAAGGGATTATTGATTTGAGTTCATCCTCTAAAGGGGAAGCACACCCTCTAGACAGGCCTCTCTAGAAGCTTGATTAAGCTAAGCTTTCTCTTCACCCAAGATCCACGAAGGTGATTGGAGAGGATAAGGCTATAACTTAATCATAGCGTCACTTATATTAAGGGGTTTTAATCTAAATAACACAATAGCTCAAAGGAAGTGTTGAAGAACACTTCTTCAAACACACCAAGAAGTGTTCATTCCAAATTGAACCTATTTAAAAGAAACTAAGTTTTTTCTACCTAAGAAAAAGACACAATAGTATGATTAATCATTCATGTTCATTTTATTTCCCACACATCAAAAAGAAAGCTTGTAAAAGGTGTGTTAATTGCCTTATGTCATTCAAGATTGGTTAAAATTCATTCCCTTAATATTCAAGATTGAGTGAGGTAAATTTTAAACAACATACATTCCAAGACAAGTGTTTAGTCATACAAGTTCATTTAAGGATCTGTTAAAGAACCATCAGGGAACTTGCATGAAATCCGTTAGCAGTCTTAAAGTCTCAGATATTAAAAGTTGTAGAAAATCCTTAAGCTCGGGAAAATGTGCAGACGGCAGACGGTAATTTGCGTAGACGATGATCTACACAGATGAAGATCTGCAGAAATGATGAAAGACCCGCACAGACGGCCAAATACACAGTCAAATTTTGTTAAAAAAAATAGACTTAATCAGACTTAAAAAATAAGATTTTTACCAAATCAAACAACATTTAACTCCTAAAAATTTCCTTACTGCCAGAAACCCGAGAGTTAAAACACTAAAAATTTGATAAAACTAGATTTAAAACACAGTCTTATGAGTCTATTTCTAAACAGGTGGAGATGGTGAGTTATATGCGCAGACGGCTGAATGTCGTAGATGGCTAGAAAGCACAGACGACAATATGTGGAAATGGAAACTCTAGAGCAGAGACGGGTCTGCGTGAAATTTTCCAAAACCATGGAAAATTTGCAAAACAAATCTTAAAAAAGAAGGGACGTGAGTCCCACTGGGCGTGCCAAAATGTATATGCTGGAAACCTACTTATTGGGAGCACACTAAAACATGCAAACATTAGAGATATACATCAAATCAACTACACTAACATATCTACACATACTTTAAAATAAAGGATTCCATCATAACCTTTGATGAACTAAACAAGGGCACCCAAGGCCTTGTTGATTTTCTCTTAGAGAAGGTTTGTGGGTGTGCTCTCCCAACAAAATATATTAATCTCACTTTATTGCTTGGTGGATGGAACTAGGATGCAAACTAATGGATGGATGAAGAACTCAAGAACAAGTATGAAGAACTTGTCTCATGCTATTCATCATATGATATAAATGTAAAGTAAACAACTAAGCTAGAATTATATGCATGAGATGATAAAACTAAATTCATTTTCTATTATCTTAATATGTTATTTCTAGATTCAACTATGAGTTAAACATGAAATGAACTAAGAACTAAGATTTGAAAACACAAACTAATGCAGTTCTAGAGCTATTTTAACATGATAACAATGCATAAAAAGGAGATGATTTTCTCTTGACAATGGCCTCTATTTATAGATTTTTCGGAGGAGAGAGAGGTTATGGATGAGGTGGAGCTCATGTGGTGTCCACATAGGTTGCACATGAGGGAAACATAAGCCATGTAAGAGCTCCACTTCGCTCACACATTTGTGAGCAACTTTGGATGTGATGGGTCAAAGTGTACTTAAAGTACACATGTGAAGGATCTTGTAAGAGGTGTAAGAGAGTGTAAGAGTTTTGGGCCATAGAACACTTTTAGAAAGTGTAAGAAGGTGTCATCATGGGTGTAAGAAACCTTGTTGGCAACAAATAAGGATTATTCAAAAAAGTAGATTTTTGAAAATTTGCTCACACATGTGTGAGCAAATAATTAGGACTAATTGGTGTAGGAATCAATAAATTAGCCTAATTAACCTTAGTTAATTAGTGAACAGGTCTATTTGGTGAGAGTGATGTGAGGTAGGGTAGGATCCAAGTTCAAATTAGCTTAATCTAAATTTAAAAATTTAGATTAATTTGATTTAGTAGAATTTAAGTCATGTGGAGGAATAAATAAATTAAAAATTTATTTAAAGGGATTAATGAGGGATAATGTATTTGAATAAGATTTAATACATCAAAAGGGGTCGTATTTAAATTAAATTCAAATACTAAGAAATGTGGAGCATATTTAATTAAATAGATAGAAGAATATAACAAATATAATTAATTAAAATTAACTATAATGTTATGGGAATATTAATTAAATTAATATAAGGATGATTTTAAATGTCTACAATAGCAATTATGTCTTCTTCTTCTGTCTCTCTATTGTAAAATTTCTTCTCCCTTTTCTGGATAGATATGCAGTGTTAACTATTCTCTGATTCTCTCCCTTAGATGGATGGTTGTTTCTTTTAATCTTTCTTGGATCTTTCTCTCCCTTTGTAGAAACTTATTTCTTTGATCTTTTCTCTCCCTTTGACTGATGTTCTTCTCCCTAACGGATATTTCTCATGTCTCCCTTGGCATTAGATATTTCATTTAATCTCTACCTTTGACAACAATGCCAAACAAATTAAAGATACCATTGGATCTCATGTTCATCAACAATACAACTTTGTAGTAGCCAACAATATTTCTTTGTGTGTGGTTCAGATAAGTACCTTCTTGTACTGATATGTCATTGTAGTCCATCTCACAGCTTGCATCAACATGATTGATCTTCTGATAATGTGTAGGCTGATGCTGCTTCCTAGTCAACTTATTGACCAGTAGACAAGGGGAAAACCCCTAGTCTATTCCTCAGGTACTCAAATGTATCCTTTGGCAGTGGTTTTGTGAATATGTTTGCTAATTGTTCTTTTGATTGTACATATTCCAGTATCACCTCTTTCTCTTGTACTTGTTCCCTCAAGTAATGATACTTAATAGCTATGTACTTTGTCTTAGCATGCATCACGGGGTTCTTTGAAATGTTGATAGCACTAGTATTATCACAATAGATAATTGTTAGAGTAATCATTAGTTTTCTTATTAATTAAATCATGTTGATTTAATTAGTTAAGTTATTACTCTTTAGTACTTAAGCTTTCTCTTAGGTGCATTAATAATTAATTCTTTTATTAATTATTAATGTGCAACCTAGATTTTTTAGGCTTTAGGGTTTTGTTCACCTTTATAGGTTGAACCTTGTAATTCTTTTTTCATTAATTTAGATTATAACTTCACTCTCACTTTCTGAGCAACTTCTGAGTTCTTCTCTTTCCCTCTTCCTACTTATCTTCTGTAATAGGTTCTTGCAAGAAGGTGTTCTTTGGGTTCTATGGATTTGTCTCTCAAATCCTACATGGTATTAGAGCCACACTGCTGCTACCTTGTCTAGGGTTTGTGAAGCTGTGATTCAATGGCAAAAACCATAGCTTTTCTAGGGTTTCTTCTTCATTCTGGAAGAGACTCTTTTTTCTGGAGCACTTTGAGCTAAAACAGACACCACCATCATGCTTAGAAGGCCTAGGAGAGTTAATTTTCATATAAATTTTTCCATTTTTTGCCATAGTAGCCTCTGGGAAAAAATTTCTCTCT
>MU227615.1:4087842-4101996 GCA_018584345.1 Thuja plicata | reverse complement strand
TATTTTGCCTTATTTGTATGATCTCATACCCAAACCAGCCACTTTAGAGGGAAACCTAGCATGGGATATTATTTGAGATCACATAGTAGGACTTATAGTGTCTAGTGTTGATCATGACACTGTGTTGCCTATATCAGGCATTGATTGTCCTCACCCACTTTGGACACGTCTTTGGGAGATCTATGGAGACCATAATCTCTCTCCATTCCCAGAGGATCCTACTTTAGATTGTTTCATACCCATTACTTGGAGAGATAATACACCCTTTGATCGTGATACTTTAGAGGAGCTTGAGTATTTAGACACCCTTACATGTTCTGATGAATCAGAGGCTTGTCTCACAGTTACCACTCTTCAGACTGAGACTTCATTAGCATCTCTTATTGCTCCTGATTCTATGCAGCAGAAAATCATACATCTTCTAGACATAGATACTTTGGACTCTTATGTTGTAGACATATCTTTCTTGTTTGTTGAGTCTTATACTGCAGATTTGGAGGATTATTTTGAGGACATTCATCTCCTCTACCTTGACAGTCAGGATATCACTATTTTCCCACCATTATCCGTGCATTTTGCGGTAGCATTTTAGGATTCTCCACATTAGTTTGGATTTGGCATCATTTTTTTTAGTTCAAACAAAGAGACTCTTCAGCCTCCGATCATGGCACACATCCTGAGACAAATTGGTTCATCACTCTTCATAGGGTTTCTTCGACATCGTCCTTTGGATTTTTTTCTTCCCAAGGGGAGGAATATCATTTGCCACTTCAAGATCTCCTTTTGGATTTTACATCAGGCATCTACCATTGTTACAATAGTTTCTTCATTCTGGGGGGAATTTGGTGTCTCATCCCTCTCTCATGGGGGGGCTGATTGTACTTATGGTCTTGAGAGAGTCTCTTGAGCCATTTATTTTCAACATTTTTCTATCTCTTTTTGGAGAGGGGCTTTTCCCACTAGGTTTTCTTCTTTGTCTCTAGTTTACAGAGATTTCCTTGTATAGGGTACCTGATCAGGCCTTGTTGTCAGGACCCATTTCCTGATTTTATAGCTGTGCTAGGTTAGATTACCCCCTACGCTTAGCTTAAGGGGGGTGTTAGAGTAATCATTAGTTTTCTTATTAATTAAATCATGTTGATTTAATTAGTTAAGTTATTACTCTTTAGTACTTAAGCTTTCTCTTAGTTGCATTAATAATTAATTCTTTTATTAATTATTAATGTGCAACCTAGCTTTTTTAAGCTTTAGGGTTTTGTTCACCTTTATAGGTTGAACCTTGTAATTCTTTTTTCATTAATTCAGATTATAATTTCACTCTCACTTTCTGAGAAACTTTTGAGTTCTTCTCTTTTCCTCTTCTTGCTTCTCTTTTGTAACAGGTTCTTGCATTCAGGTGTTCTTCAGGTTCTTGGATTTGTCTCTCAAATCCTACAATAATTACTGGTTCAAGAATTTCTTCATTCATACCTTTTAGTAATTGCTTGATCCATGTAATGTTAGAGAAATTTTTAACAGAAGCCACATATTCTACTTTTATAGTTGATTGTGATATGCATCCTTACTTTTTACTTATCCATGTGACAAGTCTGTCACCTATAAAGAATGCTCCTCCTGTTGTGTTCTTTCTATCATCTATGTTTCCAGCCCAATCAACATTGATATAAAATTGTAGCTCAAATTTTCCTTCTGTATTATACCATAAACCATAGTATTTGGTATTCTTTAGATATCTCAAAATTCTTTAGGATTAGTAGAGAATCTTACAACTATACCAACTCCATGTGATATATCTGGTGTAATGTGTACAACATGCATTAGTTTTCAAATCATAGAGTTGTATAAGGTCTGATTTATGTCAGCTATTTTCTCTTCCTTTGTCAATTTTCATCTGGTTTGCATAGGTGTTCCAACTGGTTTGGAGTCCTCCATATTGAATATCTTCAGAACTTGTTTGATGTATTTAGATTGTGTGATGTAGATGCCTTCATCCTATTGTAGAATCTATAGACCAAAAAAAAATTTGATCTCTCCAAACATTGACATCTCAAATTATTTTCTCATTTCATCAGCAAATGACTTGCATAGCATATCATTACCTCAAAAGATGATATCATCAACAAATATCTCAGCAATCAAAATCTTATCATCAGTATATCCTTTCAAATACAAATTACTGTTATCACTTGTTCTAAAAAATCCAATACTAATGAGATAAGAGTGAAGGATTTCATACCATGCTCTTGGTGCCTGTTTCAATGCATACAAGTATTTGTGTAGTCTACAAACCATGTTACTCTTGTTACGATCAACAAACCCTTCAAGTTGTTTAATGTATACCTCCTCTTCTAGTAATCCATTCAGAAATAGAGATTTAACATCCATTTTGTATAATTTGAATCCTTTAAAAGTAGCATAAGCAGGTAGAATTATTACTCCTAGTCTAGAAATGGGTGCAAAATTTTCTCCATATTCAATACCTTCTTCTTATGCATAACCTTTACATACCAGTCTTGCTTTGTTTCTTGTGACTTCTCCATTCTCATTCAATTTATTTCTGAAAAATTCATTTGGTGCCAATGACATTTTTTTCACTTGGTCTAGGTACTAATGTCCATGTTTTGTTATTCTCAATCCATTCAATCTCTTCATTTGTTGCACTAACCCATTCTTGATTATCAAGTGTAGTATTAACAGATTTAGGCTCAAAATCACAAATCAAACATCTCGTGTTAAGTGACTTACTTCTTGCTCTCATTCCAGCTCTTTTGTCTCTAACGATCTAGTCTTATAGATGGTGTCTTCTGACATATTTAGAAAGTGTAGGTTCAAATCTCTATTCATCATTTTGGCCTTAATTTTGATCTTCATTGCTTGGCAGCATTGTGATCATTTTCTTTATTCTTGGTGTGTGCAGCCTGTTGCCCAGTTGCATTGTTTTGTCACTCGGTAGCGTTACACTATTTCTCAGGCAAAGTGTTAGGCTCTTCAATGTAGACAAATCTGTTGTAATATTCTGGTTCCTTTCTACTTTCCTCATCATTTTTCTTAGCAAATTCATCCACTTTAACATTTGCACTTTCAATGATTTTGTGGAAGATTTGTTAAGACATTTATAAGCCTTGGTTTTGGTAGAATATCCTAGAAATATTCCTTCATCACTTTTAGAGTTAAGTTTCCCATTTGTATCATCTTTCAATATAAAACATTGACTTCCAAAAATTCTAAAGTAACTTACATTTGGTGTGTATCTAGACCATATCTCATAAGGTGTCTTACTGGTGTCTTTCTTCACTTGAACTTGGTTTAGTGTATAGATAGCAGTACTTACAGCTTCTCTCCAGAATGTTTGTGTGATGCATTTTTCAATCATTAGTGTTCTGGCACAATCAACAATTGATCTATTCCATCTTCTAGTAATCCCATTTTTTGTGGTGTTCTCGGTGCAGAAACTTGTCTTTTAATATCATGCTCATTACAAAAGTTAGTGAATTCATCATAAATAAATTCTCCTCCTCTATTTGATCTTAAACATTTCAGTTCATTTCCACTTTGTTTTTCAACTTTAGCTTTATACCATTTGAACATCTTAAATGCTTCAGATTTCTCTTTTAAGAACACAACAATCATCATCCTAGAATAGTCATCAACAAATAAAATGAAGAATCTATCACTATAATAGCTCTTTGTTTTCATTGGTCCACATAAGTCAATATGGACTAATTCTAGAATAGCATTAGATGTGTAGGTTTTTCTCTTGAAACTAGACTTTGTCATTTTTCCTTTTTGACAATTCTTGGACATGACATGGTCAGGCTTTGACATACTCGGTAAGCTTCTTACTTTTGTTTTCTTGCTTATCCTAACCATGTTGTCAAAATTCACATGACATAACCTTTTATGCCACAACCAAATGTCTTCATTTCTATCCAATAAACAAGTGGTGTCACTATTATCAAGATAGAATAGGTTACCTTTTGTTTGTTCACCAGTACCGATCAAATTTCTTGTTCCATTATAGATCTTTACCATTTTGTTCTCAAATTCCACTTGGTGTCCTGTGTTATTCAGCTGTGAAACACTCAATAAATTATAGTTAAGACCTTTCCCCCAATATACATTTTCACATCTGATCAGATTATTCAACATGATGATTCCTTTTCATTCAACTGGGCAAGGTGAGTCATTACCCATCCTAACCGATCCACTATTAGAATATTCAAAAGTTTCAAAATTTTCTTTATCTCTAGTCATGTGATGAGTAGAACCACTATTATTAGTCTAGACATCATTTTTTCAGCTTTAGATATGAGAGCAGTTTCAACATACCTTTCTTCTTCATCTAAATCATCCTTCATAGCAACAAATACTACTTTAACATCTTCATCATAATCGGTGTCAGTATTTTTTTCTTTGTTCTCAACTAGGTAACAATCCTTCTTTCTTTTGTCCTTGCATTCTCAGTTATCTCTTCTGTTAGAGTGTTAGTTGCTTCTATAGTCTCGGTCATCACTTCTATCAAACTTATTTTCATAAGATCTATCATTTTTTCTTTCATCCTTTCTCTTGTTAGGGCATCTAGCAACAAAATGTCCAATTTCTTTGCAATTAAAATAGACCAATGGTAATTTACCTTTGTATCTACCTTTGCCTCTATGCAATCTTATAGCCATTAGTGCTTCAATTTCATCAAGTTCTTGTTCATCACTATCACTTTCACCATCATTTCTCATAGTGTTTTTGTTACTAGATTTGCTTATTTTCAAAGAAGATTTGAATGCAGACTCAATAGTTGGTAAGACACTGTTGTCATAGTTGTTTATCTCAAATGAAATAAGTCTACCAATAAAACTATCAAGAGTAACATTGTTATTTTCTACTTCTCTCATTTATTGAATTGCAGATACTTTAATAGCATAAAAAAGCAGTAAAGTTCTTAGAATTTTAATTACAATTGTTTCTTCCTCAAGTACCCCTCCTACTCCTTGGTTAGCATTAACAACTTCTTTGATTCATCTACTGTACTGAGTGATGTTATCTCCTTATTTCATTCTTAGGTCATGAAAATTTCCTCTTAGGCTTTCAGCTTTAGCTCTCAGCAGATTGGTGTCTCTGCCATGTACTAGCTTGAGTTTGTCCCACATTTTCTTTACTATGGTGCATGATTTGACATCTTCAAATTCAGAATCGGATAGTGAAGAAGCAAGTTCTATCATCATATAATTTTGTTCATTTTTCTCTCTCAATTGATCAATAGTTAGCGGTCCAGTAGTTACAACATATTCAGTATCCAAGTATTGTGTGACATCATTTCCAATACCTGATAGATGAAGTCTTATCCTGCTTTTCCATGATGCAAAGTTGTCTTTTTTCAACTTAGGAAGATCCCTTTTACTCATCTTGTGATCATTAGCTTGAGTCTTTAAGCTCTCTTCCAAGCACCAAAGCTCTGATACCAATTGTTATAATAACTGAGAGGGGGGGTGAATCGATGGCCTTAAAAATAATTCCAAAAATCCAACCAAAACTTATATCAAAAACATAATATCCTCTAGTTATCTTTCAGTACATCAAGATGAATGCCTTAAATAACTTTAACCAATATATACTTCTCGATAAGATATATTGTTTATCTTTTTCTAGCCTTTACCGAGTAGCAGTAATTAAACTTAGTGTTTACCGAGCAATCCAGTTTTAGTAATGTGTAAAGTAAACTATCAATGCGATGAAAGAAATACACATTTGACACATGGATTTTAACATGGAAACCCTGTTAAGAGAAAAACCACTTGGGACCGGTAACCCAAAATTTTCACTCTTTTGAAGTGAGCTCGGTGAAGAGCCAACCTTGTTAAAGGTTACAAACACACTATTAAGTGCGACCTTGTTAGAGGATTCAAAACTAATAGTTTGTCTTTTGACCTAGCATTCACTATGCTATCAACAAGAAAACCTTTTGATACTCTTGAGTATCTCAATACAATAAGGATGGTTAAATCCCACTTAGTTAAGAGAATTTTTGAATCAATGGTTAAACTAAAATAGTAAATGATCTGTTCAATAATACAACTTTAACTTGCAGATTTTGATATCTATTGTTAGTCCAATAATCTAATCAATGTGCTCTTTAGTTCCCTTGCTCCCCTTCTTTCTTCTATTCTACTCAGTGAATGCTCTGTCCTCTATTGCTCAGTGTCTGTAGAATTCTTTGGCTCTGTTCTTCAGCCTGTATGACCAGATCTTCATGAAGGCTTCAATCTTCATCAAAATTATATTCAACATTCCTCCCTTGATAATGAAATACTTGTTTCTTTATATAGACATGATTTATCCATTCAATATCCTTGTTTCTATCATAGATCACTTCTTGATCCATAAAACTTTCCATTCTTGATTTAATTCGTAAAGCTCTCCTGTTTTATTCCACAAATCTCTCTTTGTTATCTGGGAATAAAATGTTCTTTAAATCTCTTCTTTTCTTTAGGCGAGCTGATCATTTAAGAATAAACAAATCAATTAGTTAATCTAAATATAGCTCCTGTCAGCTAAGTATTTTTCTTGTTCTTTATCTTCAATTCTGGTCGGTGATCAACTTTAGTTAGCTCGATTATTGACTTCAGTTATGCTCGGTTACTACGGTGCTCAGTATACACTGTGAAATGCTCGGTGACACTTTCTTAGTAACACTTTCTCAGTTACTGTGATGCTCAATTTATACTATTCATTAGTGTTCACTCTTCGTTGGTGTTTACTGTCACTCATTGTACACTATCACTCAGTGTACACTGTCACTCGGTGTATAGTCGATTTTTATGTTTTTACCGATAATATAAACTTTGTCTCTTCAACTCTTGAAGTCTATGACAATATGTGTATGACCAATCAGAACATATCAAGTTGACATCAATGACAATACAATAAATTAACTGATTTAATTTCTTGCATTCACTTTAGCAGCTCGGTGGTCATCAAATTATCATCTTCAAACATTCAACCAGTTTTAGTTCATCAATTTTATGTTTTCGGTAAAACATAAAAGTTCTATATACACCAAGTGATAGTAAACACCGACGGAGAGTGCACACAGGTGGACAGTGAACACCTGAGCAACTCATAGTGTATACCAAGCATCGCAGTAACCAAGCAAGTGGTTACCAAGAAAGAGATATTTACCAAGCACAATTGAAGTCAATGACCAAGCACAACTGGATTCAATGACCAAGCACAACTGAATTAAATGACTGAGCTAACTAGAGTTGATGATCGATCAGAACTGAAGTTCAAGAATGACAAAACTACTTTTCTGGCAAGAGCTGTATTTAGAGATTAACTGATTGATTTCTTTATTCTTAAAGATTAGTTAAACTAAAGAATGGAAGAGATTTAAAGGGTAGTTACTAAAGCATAGCTTTGTGGGATAAAGCAAAGAATGGCAAGTTTTATGGATCAAGAAGTGATCTAAGACAAAAAAAAAAAAAAAAAGGAGATTGAGTGGCTAATCATGTCTATATAAAGAGAAAAGTAATTCATTATGAACAGATGAATGCTGAATATATTCTGGTGAAGATAGAATTCTTCATGTAGATCTAATCATACAAGTTGAAGAACAAAGCCAAAGAATTCTACAGACACCAAGCAACAGAGGACATAGCATTCACAGAGCAGAAAGAAAACAAAATGAAAGAAAAGGAACTAAAGTGAACATTGATTAGAGAGGTATTATTGGATTAAAAATAGATCTAAAAATCTGCAAGTTAAAGTTGTATTATTGAATAGATCATTTACTATATCAGTTTAGCCATTGATTTAGAAAATCTCTTAAAAAATTGGGATTTAACAGTCCTTATTGTATTGAGATACTCAAGAGTATCAAAAGGTTTTCCTTGTTGACAACATAGTGAGTGCTAGGTCAAAATACAAACTGTTAATTTTAAATCCTCTAACAAGGTCGCACTTAACAGTGTGTTTGTAACCTTTAATAGGGTTGGCTCTTCACCGATCTCACTTCACAAGAGTGAAAATTTTGGGTTACCGGTCCCAGGTGGTTTTTTCCTTAACAAGGTTTCCACGTTAAAATTTGTGTCAAATGTATATTTCTTTCATTGCATTGATATTTTTCTTTACACATTAGTGATATTGGATTGGTGGGTTAACACTAAGTTTAATTTCTCCTACTCGGTAAAGTCTAGAAAATATATACAGTATATATCTTACTAAGCAGGTTATATTTGTTAAAGTTATTTAAGGCATACATCTTGATGGACTAAAAGATAACTAGAGAATATTATATTTGAGACAAAAGTTTTGGTTGAATTTCTAGAATTATTTTAAGGCCACTGATTCAGCTCCCCCCCCTTCTCAGTTATTCTAACATAAGTTTAACCTAATTGTAGGTTATGCGAGTAGTGGTATGTGGTTAATTCAGTTGATTGGCAAAAATCTAAATAGAAGGAAGAGAAGGTTGAAGAGAGTAGAACAGGACTGCACAATGGTGATTTCTTGAAGGATTTATGAGAAGATCATAGCAATGGAGATGAAAATGAAGGTCAATCAGTAAATTAGCATTTGAGCTATAATAGATTTGTATTTGCAAAGTGAATTGTATGTTTCAGAACACAATTTGTTGTTACTTTCTAGCCATTGTATCATTTTCAAAATCCTTTTAAACAAGGTTGACCTAATAGTCATATTGTTAAATCCTTTTAAATAAGGTGACATTATAATGGAATGGTCTAAGCCCTCTAACAAGGCTCAATTATAACATAGTGATTAAATCCTTTAATTGGTTCACATTTAACAGTGTGTATTGTAACCTTTAACCGGGATGGCTTTCCACAGAGCTTACTCCAGAAGAGTGAAAAATTAGCAGCATGTTACTGGTGGTTTTTCCCATATTGGATTTCCATGTTAAATCCTGGTTTCATATTTCTAGGAATTTTATTTTATGTGTTTTATTGTTAAGAGTTTTATGTTTTGTAAATTGATTACGGTAGGAAAGTAAACTACAAGTTTATATTGTTGATCATCTAGTATAGAGACCGAGTGGATTACTGAGTGGATCTGAATTGGTTGAAGTGTTTGAAAGTTCAATTGGTACATCTGAACCTTGGATAACTAATTCACACCCCCCCTCCTTATTTATTCTAAATCATTATAACAATATGCATGTACATTCTTAGCTTTGTGATGATAGGTTTGTAGGTATCATGCATCGTCTTCCCTGAATTGGAAGGAGTGAGTGTGCCCTTATATATGTTTCAATGGTAAAAGAGGGAAGATATCATTTAGGCCTAAACCTTATCCTAAACCTACATTTGTCCTATGAATGGACAAGTATCAGGCTGACTATCCTACCCGAATTCGTCAAGGTGATGTGAATTCAAGAACCCTATTGAGTATTCTTTTTACATTTTGATTTAGTTTATTTTTTAGTATTCATGTGTTCATTTAGGTGTATGTTTCAATTTGTCATGTTGTTGATAAAAAGATTAATTAATGGTTTAATTAAGGGATTACTAGGGTTAATTATTAAAGGGTAAATAATTATACCTTTTTAAATGCTTAAATATTAATATATAGATATTTAATTATAAAGTATCAATTAATACCTATATTTATTAAATTATTTAAATATAAAGTCTAAATATAATTAGATATTTAATTAATATTAAATCAGAAATTGAATTAAAAATGCATAATTAAGTAAAATGTCACTTTGATATTGACTTTTATTTTCAAAATTGCATGTCTACAATGATGCAATAAATATTAATTTAACGGTGGTCCCACAATAGTGGGTTACACTTTTTTGCCTAAACGGACAGTGAAGTCTACATTTTGAAAGAAACTTTTAGATTCGGATGCATATTTTCGTTAAACCGTTTGAAATCGGAAGAATAAGTAAACTAGAGTCTTTTTGGATTTTCTGTATATATATATATATATATATATATATATATATATATATATATATATATATATATATATTTGAATTGATTTTAATAGTTTTTGTTTCTCCCACTAAAACTGCTATATTGCTGAAAACGTCATTTTCAAAAAGTTACATTGACTTCATAGAGCATAACCTTTTTTTATAAAATAGATATCAATGTGCTTCTTTTGAATTTAGTTTTGTAACATCCATACAAAGGGAAAGCAATTGGTTTGACAACATTATCATGATTATTGCATATTTTATGAATGTTTCAAGTAGCATAAACTGTAATTTTGACATACCTTGACTGCATAGCTTATAACTTGTTGTGTATTTATCAAAATTCATTTTTTTTAATAAAAAGTAGACTCAAAGCCGAAGGGCACTATTATTTTTCAAAACAAAAATCTCTTTTCTACTATTTTTCATTGAACGTCAAACTTGGAGGTTTATTTTTGATAAAAAACCTACATTTGATGCACATCAAAAAACATAGACCTAACTAATTCAAAAATTGTCAAATCTATATTTGTTAGAAAGCTCATTCAGAATGCTTGTGCGATGAAAAAGGATGTCTCCCTATACTTCAATTTTAGCCCCACACTTGAGCCTCGAAGCCATCAAAACTGCAGATTCCTGTTAGCCTCTACAAATGGCCCCTATTCAGAGGGTTTTGATAGAAACTAATTTTGATAGAAATTAGTTTCGATCAAAACTATTGAGTTTCGATCAAAACTACTTTCCATCGAAATTAGTTTCATGATTTGGATTTTTTTTACCATTTACCAAAGTACTTTCGATCAAAAGTTAGAAGTTTCGATAGAAATTCAGAGATGACTTTCGATAGAAACCTATGTCGGCCTATTAGGTGTCATTTCAGTTTCAGAACGATTACATATAAATAAATATATGTTTTCGTCATCTTATTAATTTGAAAGTTTCAAAATAATTCATATTTTGGAAAAGGAAGACAATTTTGAAACTTGTGATGGGAAATAAAGAAGGCTAAATAAGCGTACATGACATTATTCAGAAGAGACTGAACAAAGAGTATGTGAAGAATCTTGTGAAAGATATTATAATAAGAAACAAGGTACATCTCTATATCTCTTTATATATATATATCTCTCTCTCCATATTTTAAGTTGATGATTATGACTTGTCTTAATGAAACATGTAAGCATGATATTGCAATACCTAATTTGATAAAGAAGACCTAATTAGACCTATTAGGACATAATTAGACCTAAGACCCTAAACCCTACCTAATTAGGCCTAAGACCCTAAACCATAAACCCTAAACCCTACCTAATTAGACCTAAGACCCTAAACCTTAAACCTTAAACCCTAAACCCTACCTAATTAGACCTAAGACCCTAAACCTTACCTAATTAGACCTAAGACCCTAAACCATAAACCCTAGAAACCCTAATTAATTAGATCTAGATTAGGACATAATTAGACCTAAGACCTAATTACATGAGCTAATTATCCCTAATACCTAATTAGAGATCTATTAGGACCTATATTAAGACCTAATACATGTGCTCATAATAGTCCTGAACTAATAGGAACTAAATTATGACGTAATTTGTTATTTAGTAATAAGACGTAAGAGTACTCCTTAAGACCAAATACTCAAGACTAATTAGACCCTTGATTATACCTATTAGACCTTATTGTACTTATTAGGATGCACTTAGATCCAATTAGACCCTTTAGGACCTAATTAGACCCAATTAGACCCATTAGGACCTAATTAGATCCAATTGAACCCTTTAGTCCACCTAATTATACACAATTAGACCCAATCAGACCCTTTAAGACCTAATTAGATCCAATTAAACCCTTTAGGACATAATTAGACCCAATTAGGACCTAATTAGATTTAATTAGGACAATTAGGATAATTAGATCCAATTAGGACCTAATCAGATCCAATTAGATTGAATCAAAACTATTGAGTTTCGATCGAAACAACTTTCTATCAAAATAAGTTTCATGAGTTCGCGTTTGTTTACCATTTACCAAATTACTTTCGATCAAAAGTTAGAAGTTTCGATAGAAAGTCAGAGATGACTTTCAATAGAAACCTATGTTGGCCTATTAGGTGTCATTTTAGGTTCAAAACTATTACATATAAATAAATATATGTTTTTGTCATCTTATTAATTTGAAAGTTTCAAAATAATTTTCATTTTGGAAAAGGAAGACAATTTGCAACTTGTGATGAGAAATAAAAAAAGAAGGCTAAATAAGAGTACACCACATTATTCAGAAGAGACTAAACAAAGAATATGTGAATAAGCTCGGGAAAGATTTTATCATAAGAAACAAGGTACATCTCTCTCTCTCTCTCTCTCTCTCTCTCTCTCTCTCTCTCTCTCTCTCTCTCTCTCTCTCTCTCCCCATATTTTAAGTAGATGATTATGACTTGTCTTAATGAAACATGTAAGCATGATATTGCAATACCTAATTTGATAAAGAAGACCTAATTAGACCTATTAGGACATAATTAGACCTAAGACCATAAACCCTACCTAATTATGCCTAAGACCCTTAACCCTAAACCCTAACTAATTAGACCTGAGACCCTAAACCTTAAACCCTAAACCCTAAACCTTACATAATTATACCTACGACCATAAACCCTAAACCCTAAACCCTAGAAACCCTACTTAATCAGACCTAGTTTAGGACCATAATTAGACCTAAGACCTAATTACATAACCTAATTAGCTCTAAGACCTAATTAGAGATCTATTAGGACCTATATTAAGATATAATACATGTGCTCGTAATAGTCGTGAACTAATAGGAACTAAATTATGACATAATTTGTTATTTAGTAATAAGACGTAAGAGTACTCCTTAAGACCAAATACTCAAGACTAATTAGACTCTTGATTATACCTGTTAGACCTTATTGTACCTATTAGGATGCACTTAGATCAAATTAGACCCTTTAGGACCTAATTAGACCCAATTAGACCCAATTAGGACCTAATTAGATTCAATTAGGACAATTAGGAAAATTAGATCCAATTAGGACCTAATCAGATCCAATTAGATTTAATCAAAACTATTGAGTTTCGATCGAAACTAGTTTCTATCGAAATAAGTTTCATGATTTCGATCTTGTCAGAGATGAATTTTGATAGAAACCTATGTCGACCTATTAGGTGCCATTTTGGGTTCAGAATGATTACATATAAATAAATATATGTTTTTTTCATCTTATTAATTTGAAAGTTTCAAAATAATTTGCATTTTGGAAAAGGAAGACAATTTGCAACTTGTGATGAGAAATAAAAAAAGAAGGCTAAATAAGAGTACACGACATTATTCAGAAGAGACTGAAAAAAGACTACGTGAAGAAGCTTGGGTAAGATATTATTATAAGAAACAAGGTACATCTCTCTCTCTCTCTCTCTCTCTCTCTCTCTCTCCATATTTTAAGTTGATGATTATGACTTGTCTTAATGAAACATGTAAGCATGATATTGCAATACCTAATTTGATAAAGAAGACCTAATTAGACCTATTAGGATATAATTAGACCTAAGACCCTAAACCCTACCTAATTAGACCTAAGACCCTAAACCTTAAACCTTAAACCCTAAACCCTACCTAATTAGACCTAAGACCCTAAACTCTAAACCTGACCTAATTATACCTAAGACCCTAAACATTAAACCCTAAACCCTAGAAACCCTACCTAATTAGACCTATATTAGGACAAAATTAGACCTAATACCTAAATCTAGACCTAATTACATAACCTAATTATCCTTAAGACCTAATTAGAGATCTATTAGGACCTATATTAAGACCTAATACATGTGCTCGTAATAGTCCTGAACTAATAGGAACTAAATTATGTTGTAATTTGTTATTTAGTAATAAGACGTAAGAGTACTCCTTAAGACCAAATACTCAAGACTAATTATACCTTGATTATACCTATTAGACCTTATTGTACCTATTAGGATGCACTTAGATCGAATTAGACCCTTTAGGACCTAATTGGACCCAATTAGACCCATTAGGACCCAATTAGATCCAATTAGATCTTTTAGCCCACCTAATTAGATGTTAGAGTATTATTACTCTTTTAGCTTATGCTTTCTCTTAGGTGCATCATTAATTAGTTATTAATTAATAATGCGCAACCTAGCTTTTATTTTTTAGGGTTTGTTCACCTTTATAAGGTCAAACTT
>MU227615.1:4053793-4079760 GCA_018584345.1 Thuja plicata | reverse complement strand
ATATGTACATGTATATATATGCATGTATGACATGTATGTACATATGTATGTATACATGTATGACATACAAATATATATACATGTATACATGTACATATGATGTATACAAGTACATGTACATATATACATGTGCATATGACACATGTACACATGTGTGTGTGTGTATGACATACACATGTACATGTACATATATATACATGTATATACATGCATGTACATATATACATGCATATACACACATGTATATATGACATACATGTAGATATATGTACATGTACATACATACATATGACATATGTATGTACATACATATGTACATGTATGACATACAAATATATATACATGTATGTACATGTACATATGATGTATACAAGTAGATGTATATATATATATATACATGCATATATGACATGTACATATACACATGTACATATATACATATGTATATGACATACAAACATGTATACATGTACATATATATGTATATGTATACATATATATGTATATGATGCATACAAGTACATGTATACATGTACATGTATATATATACACGTGCATATGACACACACACACACACACACACACACACACACACACATATATATATATATGACACACACATGTACATGTACATCTATATACATGCATATACAAACATGTATATATTATATATACATGTACATATACATTACACATGTACCATATATATATACATTTACATGTACAACATGTATATATATATATACATACATGTATATGTACATATACATTTATAATATTATATATATATATGTACATATACATATATATATGTACATATACATATATATACATGCATATATATATGCATATATATACATATATATATATATATATATATATATATATATATATATGTATGTATATATATGCATATATACACATATATATATATGCATATATACATGCATATATATACATATACATACATAAATACACATATACATACATATATACAAACAATATATATTAAAAAACAATAAAAAAATGTATAAAATACCTGATTGCAAGATGTTTGCGAAATGGAAGCCCCATAGCGCATGCACTTTCAACCTAGCCGAAACAGTGAAAATGACTATTTCGGCAGGTTGAAAACTGCGCTAAAAAAACCCCTACTTACTTTCGATCAAAAGAAGGTAAGTACTTTGGATCGAAAGTAAGTAGGTACTTACGATTGAAAGTACCTATTTTTGGTACTTTCAATCGTAAGTTACTCGCTTCTGATCGAAAGTTCATGCTCATTCCGATCGAAAGTAAGGTTTTATTTTTCGCCCACCACGCTTTTCAGAGTGAATTCCTTCCTCCGAAAAAGTGTAACCCACTATTGTAACTCAAGGGTTAATTAAAATATAATCATGCAAATTCAAATCCACTCTATTTAATCAATTGAATTTGAACTTTAATTATAAAGTTTAGTTAAGTAAATCAAGTAAAGTTAAAAAATAAAATTAAAACTTTTTAATTATTATTTTTATTTGTGTTTTAATTTATTTTTTGGGGTTTTACTTTTTCAAAACCTAGTTTTTAGTTTTATCCTTAAATTAGTAAAATTTGCCACATTAGAGGCATGTAGGTTTTCGGTGGAGCAAATCTTTGTCCAAATTTTGGGGATCTTTATTCAGAGGATTTTCAGGGTTAAGGAATTTGTTTTAAAGCTTGGATATTTTTTGTCTTGAGATTGATCTTCTATTTTCTCCTCAAATTTGACTCATTGAATTGAGGTAGGTCTTGAACCTTCATAATTTTCAATTAAAAATCTTGTCTTCTTTGTGCCTGGTTATGTTCTATGATTGCCAGTTGTCTTCTTTGTTAAGATATAGAAAATCAGATTCTGTTTGGTTAATTTTATCGAAATATTTTATTAGGTTTTCATCCTTAAAATTTTTGGTTTTTAATGTGTAAATTTGAGATAATTGCCAAGTGAAGACATCCCATTGTTTTGGTAAATTTTAAAGAAGAAATTGGTTTTAGGGTTTGAGAAATTTAACTTACTTGTAGGGTTATCTTTTCTATTTATGGCTTCTTTTGATTTGTAGATTTTCTTTTGATTTGTAGATTTATCCTTGAAAGAAAACCTATATGTATGTATGTATGTATGTATGTATTTGAGGAAATATATTATAAAAAATATATTAAAAAATAACAATAATAAATAAATTTGATTTATTTATTTAAAAGAAGATTATATATATATATATATATATATATATATATATATATATATAGTGGGGGGCAGGCCACCACCCATGCCTCCCCTCTAGAGCTGCTTGATAGTTACCCATGCTGACGACAATAGGGTACTGTTGTACTAGCAGATACCACTGTTGTACTGACAGATACCACTGGCGTATCGGTAGATACCACTGTCGGCAACAGAAGGGTATTTTCGTATCGTTAGTGTCAAAAAAGGGTGTAGGGCAGTGGGTGTATGGGGGCTGATGGGACCGTTCGTCCCTCCCCCCATAATATTCCATATAATTTATTAAATTTTTTCAAAAAAGGTTTTGATTGATATTTATTAAATTTTTACTAGTTAAAAATTTAATTATTTAAGTATTTATAAATTTATTAATAGGAAATTAATTTGTATTTAATTTAATGATCTATTATTATTAATGTTATTAATATAAATTAATTCATATAAGGACGAATATAAATTAATTTATATAGGAGGTTATTTAGATATATATTTTAATTGAGGTAAAATATAACTAATCTAATTAATTCATAATTTGATTTAAATTATAATTAATTAAGATTACAATTGCCTGAAAATAATTGGATTAAGTATTAACTTTGATTTGAAATGAGAGTTAAGTGAACATTTTATGAATGAAATTAATACTTAATTCGAAGGTGAATCTTATACTAAGACATTTGAGAACTAAAACTATTTAATAACATATAGTTGAAATCGATAAGACACCAAATGTATTTTTTATGCGTGCTTTATGTTATGTTGTCTTATTTTAATTGAGTGTTTGTATGGGTAGAGTATTTCCCTAGGTAGAGATTTTTCTTTGGAACTTGAAATATTTTTATGGTTTTAATACTTTTATTCTTGGGGTTTATATTGTGGAAACTTCATAACCTCATTTATGTCATGATTGGTTCACGTGTTGTTTGAGTGCATCTATGAGTGATGTCATGTGTTCTTTGAGCCCTCAATCTTTTTTTATTTTTTTTACCTTCAGGGGTTACAACTGTTGTTGTGTTAAGCTTTTTAATTGGTCACCTTTTTTCTTCTAGTGTGATTTTTCTATGTTCTGAATGATGGCCCTTTTGGATTATGTTTTACTCCATGTTTGGAGAGTGATGTTAATGATGCTACTGGTGATCATTTCTCTTGTGATATGAAACTATGTGTATTTGGTATTTGATTTATTGAGATGTCCATTATGGGGTGGAAAATTTGGATCCTAGTATAGGATGTGATATTTTTTATTATGCTCTAGCACTTTTATTTGGTGATTTTCATGATTTAATTATTTACGAGATGTCTTTTATGGTTCTGGATTTTCCTTCTCTTTGTTTCTTATGGTTGAAGCATTAGGGTAGGTTATCTAGGAGCATAGAGGGGAAGTGTCTTACTTTAGAGGTACTAGAGCCCTAAAGTGGATGCATGGGTATCCTTTTTAAGTGACTTAATAAGTGATAACTAAATAAATTTATTACGCAAAAATTAATAAGATAATTGTGTACCTCGACCATGATGTGAGTGCTAGTACAAGATAAGGATGGGAGTGGGAAAAGGTGTTTCCCATCTAGAGGAGACATTGAGGTTTGGCATAGTTGGTTTCCTTATATGTTTGAAAGGATTACTAATACCACATATGGTCACTTGTGGGTCAGGGTCCAGAGAAGCTGGTCAGCTAACTCAAGGGTTAGACGTATATGATGACACTTCCCTATATGAGTTCTAGGTTCATACATTGTATTTGGTACACTTGATTAGTGTCTCGATTATTTATATTTCATAACCTTGTAACCTTTTTAACATTTTTATTCAATGTACCTTTTCATTAGTCTTTCTTGTTTTGATTTTCTATCGAGTGAGTCCTGATGTTATCTCCTCAACATGGTGAGATGGACACCTAAGTTCCACGTGGTCGAGTGGTAGTGATTCTTATTACCATTAAGATTGGATGCTTGCATTCATATTCTTGGATGGTCCTTGTTGCTGGTTCTATCGCTTGGAGACTTTCTCATTATTGTCTTGAGATGTATATTTTGTATTATATCATGTATAGTTTGAGACATCCATTTAGTAGATATTATGTAACTGTATATATGTCTTGATTCATTATTGTGATCCCTGTGACATGTGCAGATGAAGATGTATTATATGTATGCCATGATGTATTAGTTATATTCTGTATATTGTACCTGTTCCTACATTGTTATGATGAATGTACCTTATTTATTTAATTTAATCAATATATATGGTAGTTTACTTTATATTTGGTATTCCTAGTTCACACTTCAATTTGGGTTTTAAAATGAACGTAAGATATATCAAGTGCTTATACTATGGTTAATCTTAGTATTTTAATTAATGTTGTGTTAGTAAATAGATTGTTCTTTTCAACATAAGTCCAAACTACCCAAAATGCTTAAGAACAATCGAATATAATAGTTGGGAAATTGTTATTGAAGAAACTAATTTCCCTCTTAATTTAAGGTACAACTCCCTTATATGAATGATTTTCAATGAATTTTTATCTTTCCTAATCTAACAAGGTTATGTTCTTAACCCGAGAACAGAAGAGGCAAACCAAGCTAATCCTAGGCAGGAAATAGCTCAGGCAGGATGAATTCCACTCTAAATCTAGCCAACCCTGATATTTCATCAATCAAATTAACTCCCAAAATTGGTGATGCATGAACTTCTAGTGAAAATGCATATGCAAGACTAAACTAAAGATGAAACAACTATGAGTCAATCTATATCATGAGAATGTTTCCCAAATTTGAGATAACAACGAGTTTCCCCTTTTGCTAATCACATCAATTCATAATGAAAAGTTCTAATTCAAACACAGATTGCAAATCCAAATTTAAAGAAATATCTAAATTCAACAGAAAGATAAATGCAATGCAAATGGAACAGATAAAACAATGGTATTCACACATACAAATTTGACTCAGCAAAATGCTATCTTTCATACCAAAATTTAGCTGACCTTTGTATTGATTTTAGAAATAGTACATATAGGGTCCCACATTGGGCCGTTACAAGAAAGGGGGAGAACCAAAATGGTTCAAATTCCCCAACTAGAAATGATAACTGAAAGATTTATCGCTTACAATAGTATCAAAAATAGTACAAGGGGGAATCTATTTAAGTTTCAGTTTCCTTCCCCTTGTCTAATTTATCCCTATAGGTTGTAACCGCTGTAATGACTCGAACAAGTTCTTCATGCCTATTGACTTGGACATTAGTGTATCGAATGAGCCACCTGGAATGTTCTTTAGCAAGAATCTTGATAGCATCATTCTGATCTTTTAGTTCCTCTGTCGCTCTAAAGATGCATCCACTCAAATGTTGGAGTTCTGGTATTTTGTCTAGATGAGAGGCAAAAACTTTTGTCAGTTTATGCAAATAAATAAAAAATGAATTCTGCATATTAGCTACTCTGATTATTACTTTACACTGACCACTAGTCTGTGATTTTGTATGAAGCCCTAAGAGGAGTTTGAAATATTTGCTCTACTCTTCTTTGATCTTGACATCTGTCTGCTGCGATCTTGCTTTGGCCTGTATGATCATTTTGGTCTTAAACTCTAGGCTCTGAAGCCATTCAATCAAAGTCTTAACTCCTTTCTATAAAATATTAGCTTTTAGAGATTCTTTAGTCTTCATCTTTACTGCCACATGCAACATAACTATACATTCCTGGCATTTCACCCTCTCTAACGTGAGAGTCTGTAGGTTTGAAAAAATGTTATTTCTCTCTACCTCCAGCCTTAGAAGAGTATTACCTAGTTTCTCAACCACCACTAGTCCCTCAGATTCAAGCCTCTAAATCCACCGCTTACCAATCTGCCCATAATGTCAATCTTCTTGCAACTTAGCCAGAATGGCTTGGTTCTCCATAGAACTAGGGTCAAAGGTTGTTTGAGTGATGGGAATACTTGCAATCAGAGTGAGGAGCTACCTGATGAAGTTGGTTAGCTCAGCTAATTCTACCTTAAGTTGAACTTTGGTAGTCTTGAGCTCCTCGAGCTCCTCTTCTATCACTACATTGGTAGATTTCCACCAATCCACCTTGGTATCATGACAGGCCAACCCCATGTCAAATGACTATAGTTGAAAATTTGAAGCAGTCATGTCCTCGGATCTACCTTCTTTAATTGGCTTGGCCACTTCCATGGTGAAGTTCCCAGTCTCAGGATCACATCCCAGGGTAGACATTGTCTTCGCCTTTTTTTCTTTGCTCATAACGGACTTCAGCTAAATAGCTCATGACAAAGTATCTTTGCTAGAAATCCCTTCTTCCACCCTGTTTCTCTTGTGTTCCATAGTATGTTCTATCCATGACTCTGTGCTAGTAACTTTGATGGCAGAGACCAAATCCTCAATGAATAATTTCCTGATGACTGGAGGTGTAGCCTTTGGTCTTGAAGAAAATGGGTTTATCGAAGTAGGGGAGGAGGACACCAACTTGGCTACTAAAGTGACCTTCTGATTCTTTCTAGATTCTCCTTCTAATTTTGTGGTTGAAGGAGTATCTTCACGTACTTCCACTATGATGGGAGACCCTCTCCTGGGAGAATCCTAGATAGGGGTGTCAACTGGTACATCTACTATGACTTCTTTTACCGATTGCTCTAGTTCTTCATCTTTGGTGAGCTCTTTTGTTGTCCCAATATTAGGGAGTGGACCTGCTCCAAAAGTCTTCTCCAACATGATTGTTTTCTCAGGAGGTTCATCACCTCCTCCTGCCGGCTGGGTAGATCCTTTGGCAATGGTTGGAATTGTTACCGACGAAGTGGTTGTAGTACTAGCAGTGTCTTTTGCCAGAGTTCACTGAGTAGGTGGCTTCCTTTCTGATCTCTTCCTTCAGCCTGTAGTCCATTCAACCCATTGTTCTGTTCTCTTGTAGATACCCCCCATTAGAGTTGGTAAATCACTAATGGCTTGGTCCAGCATGGGTTCAGAACTGACAGGGGTGAGTTTTATCTCCTCTAGATATGTATCATCATACATATGATTTCCATCATCTTCTAGCCCCTCCACTGAAATGTTAACATTGAACCTTTTGATTTGTTCAATAGTTAACCAGGTGTAGAATATCTCTCTGCTTTCTAGATCATCCTTGCAATTTTCCTAGTAGTCTTCTATATCATGAACATGATGAATTTCACAACTATTTGCAATACATCCCTGGCATAGTTCACTGGATCATATTGCGGTCTCAAGACATCATAGGTTTCCAGAGAAAACTTCTTTGAGAATTTCTTGAGAACATTCTTCGCCTCTGACTGGGATGCACAGCTATAAGCCCCAATGGTCATGGGGAAATTGTATCCCTTCTTCTTAGCTTCAGCATAGAGAAAGTTCACCTGGAGTGCTTGCCTCATTACCTTGATCAACACAATCATATCAGTAGGATACCTGGGTAGCTTCAAAGGGAAATCATCGAAACTTGCAAGACAAAGATATGAGAAACCTCTAAATTTAATGAAATATCATCCAAATTGGCTGATGAAATCCATGGCTTCAAGAGAGAATCTCCTTTCTGGACAACCTTGTAACTCCCTGCACAATCTCATTATGAATGCATCATTAATCGGAAGGTACTCAACATAACTATTATGTAATTGCAAAGAGGGGAAAAATTCATAACTCTTGACATCATCAGGGAATTATTCTAATCTGGGAAGACCTGGCCAAATTTGGAGTGTAGCCAGAATGTATAAGAAAACTGAAGACAAGTAAAATTCATTATGGCATTTAGCTCTATCTAGGGCTTCCAAGAGGTTCTCACTTACCATAAGCACCCAATCTATGAAGTGGTGCTTGGAACAGATTACCTGAACCAAGAAGAAGTGATGGTCGACATAATTGAGTGCCTCACCCTCACCTCTGATCTTGTGGAGCAACACTAGGATGTCAATGATCTCTAGCTTTAGATTAGTGCCAAACAATGTCTTCGACAACTTTCCTTTGGCACTCTTAGGCTCTTGAAACCACGTTTTCATTATCTCTTTCTTCCAAACTAACTTTTTAGCAATATACTCAGTCACTGCTCGACTGTATGTCATTTCTGAATACTCAACTTGCTTTGGAATGTGAAGCAAGTTCTGGACCGATTCGCTATCAATAGATAACAACACCGTATCATTGGGCAAGATAATTTTCTTGGTGTCTGGGTTGTATCGAGTGATGCATTCCTGGATTAATTCTGGTGCTTGAACAGCCATGAGAAAACTAGCGGCCTCAACTAATCCACTCTCTTTCAACTTCTTTGTAATAGGATGTATCTGTTCCACTTTCAATCTATTCTAGAAGTTCAACATGTCAAAGAACTTTAGGGATGTATCCAAAATCTTATACCATTCAGAAGTAATTCCCTTCATCCCATCAAAACCCATGAATCTGGAAGCCATGGCTTCAAGAGAGAATCTCCTTTCTGGACAACCTTGTAACTCCTTGCACAATCTCATTATGAATGCATCATTAACCCGAAGGTACTCAGCATAACTATTATGTAATTGCAAAGAGGGGAAAAATTCATAACTCTTGACATCATCAGGGAATTATTCTAATTTGGGAAGACCTGGCCAAATTTAGAGTGTAGCCAGAATGTATAAGAGAACTGAAGACAAGTAAAATTCATTTTGCCATTTAGCTCTATCTAGGGCTTCCAAGAGGTTCTCACTTACCATAAGCACCAAATCTATGGAGTGGTGCTTGGAACAGATTACCTAAACCAAGAAGAAGTGATGGTCAACATAATTGAGTGCCTCACCCTCACCTCTGATCTTGTGGAGAAACACTAGGATGTCAATGATCTCTAGCTTTAGATTAGTGCCAGATAATGTCTTCGACAACTTTCCTTTGGCGCTCTTTGGTTCTTGAAACCATGTTTTCATTATCTCTTTCTTCCAAACTAACTTTTTAGCAATATACTCAGTCACTACTCGACTGTATGTCATTTTTGAATACTCAGCTTGCTTTGGAATGTGAAGCGAGTTCTAGATCGATTCGCTATCAATAGATAAAAACACCGTATCATTGGGAAAGATAATTTTCTTGGTGTCTAGGTTGTATCGAGTGATGCATTCCTAGATTAATTTTGGGGCTTGAACAGCCACGAGAAAACCAGTGGCCTCAACTAATCCAATCTATTTCAACTTCTCTGTAATAGGATGTATCTGGTCCGCTTTCAATCTGTTATGGAAGTTCAACATGTCAAAGAACTTCAGGGATGTATCCAAAATCTTATACCATTCAGAAGTAATTCCCTTCATCCCATCGAAACCCATGAATTTGGAAGCCATGCTTCTAATGATTCATATTTGGAAATTGGAAATATCTCTTAGGGATGCAAGAGCAAGGAACAGCTAAAATATGAGACTTTGAATTCAAAGCAATTTGGAAAACAAATGGTGGTTCTCATTCGCAACTTTCAACTGAATTTATAACTTTTGAATTCTTACCTTTAATGGCCAACTTCCCATCCCACACGAATGAAAAGACCCCAACATTAATGTAAAAGCCCCCTATGAAGTAAAACGGCTTTATTTGAAATAATTACCTTGCTTTTATGGGCCGTTAAGAAATGTTTTTTCACTTTCAATAACCGCAATGGTAACTTTTCTGAGGTAGTGAAAAATCACTTTTCCACTTCTCCTTTGGCAAAGAAGTGCTTTTGGAGTGCTCTTGGTTTAGAAGTCTACCAAGGGAAAAATTTAGTTTATCATGATGCCAAAATGGCATGTGTCGATTTCATCCACTTTCTTTATATCTCAGATACTTTATGAGATAGTCTTCTCTTTGAAATCACTTTATTTAGATGATTTGGTAGAGAACATACCTCGTTGGTCAAAACCCACCTATAGGAGTAGGGGAGAATCCATTTTTCACTTTTCCTCCTTTGGCTTATTTCCACAATTTCTTTCTATTGAATCATTCCCTTTGGCTTTTGGAGGTGTAATCCAGACACATCAGCCCTTCGTAAGTCTAAAGGATCCATTTTTAACACTATACTTCTCGCTGAGGCATCACCTAGTAGTCATCAGTGGAATATGCACTTTGTTGATACTTTTTCACCAATGGAGAAGCTCGAACCTAATTCTCTACCAAGCTACAAAATGAAGAATTATGGCTACATACTTCCATTGCATATAATACCAATGTTAGAAATCTTCAAACCACAACCTTTACCAGATGGGGAGCTTAACCTACCTAAATAATACATGAACTCAGATGCCCATTCCCTCTGGCTACAAAAGAGAAGGCAATGGGTAAAAATCTGGTAAAGGGTCCCTAGCCTAAGGGAAATATTTCTAGACTTAGACTCGGGACTAATAAGAAGCTCTTTACCCACCACTATACATTAAACACTCACTTTTGTCCGAAAGGTATGTGGACCAAAAGTGGGGCAATAGCTGGCTCTGTCTGGGGACTTGGACATTCACATGTCCAAGCAAGGAATCTCAAATCTCTGGTTTCGCAAAGCTCAACAAAAGGCATCTCACAACAAAACTAAAGCAAGATAGGGAAAGGGAAAATATGAAGGGAACCTAACTAGGAAGACAAAAGCAGGAACTAAACATAACTATTGTACAATACATGGGTTACCTATTTTAAAATTAAATCTGATAGAGCTTCAAATCCTGACCATTATACGTCAGGGGTAGCGCTTCGCCATCCGGATATGTTAGCTTGAAAGAATTCTTCTCAAATTCCTGATGGATCTTTAAAGGTCCTTTCCATACTATTTCAAATTTCCCATGCATGCCTTTGGGTGCCCTATGCTTGTCCCACAATAGTACCATCTCTCCTATAATAAATTTCTTGGGTCTTCTCTTTTTGTCAAACAAACTTTTTACTCGTATCTAATGCTTTGTAATGTGGTCAACCATTTTCTCTCTTTCTTCTTCCAGTTTTTTTAGGTACATAATCCTCTTCTCTAGTCCATTTTCATATATGTCATCTTCTACTATCATTCTCAATTTGTAGGTTGCTAGCTCTAGTGTTAATGGAAGGCTAGCCTCCACTCCGTAAACAAGTTCAAAAGGGGATACACCTATAGCTCTTTTGGGAGTCACTCTATCTTCCCAGAGTGCTTCATAGATTTTCTTGTGCCAGGTTCTCTGGTTTTCTGCTACAAGCTTCTTCATGATATTCACCAAGTTTTTATTGCTGGATTTGGCTTGACCGTTCCCTTGAGGGAAATAATCGAAAGAATGACTGACCATGATGTCATACTCGAAACAGAATTTAGTAATTTCTTGAGAAGAAAAGTATGTTGCATTATCCATAACTAATTTAATAGGCACACCAAACCTTACCAGGATGTTTTCTTTGATGAACTCACATACTACTTCTGAAGTAGTCTTCTTGGTTGCTTTTGCCTCCACCCACTTTGTGAAATAATTAGTCGCAGTGATTATTTAGGTATGACCTGTGCTGGGTGTGGGGTTTATAGGACCAATAAAATCAAGACCCCATTGTTGAAAAGGACCTTCAATTATCACCGGCCTTAGAGGAAATGCTACTAACTGTGGCTTTTTGGTAAACATTTTGCATTTCTCACACTTTTCTACCCAGTGGTAAGCATCCCTAAACATTCCTGGCCAGTAATAACACTGCCATAGAATCTTGAATGCAGTAACTGATGAAGAGAAATTTTATCCGCAGGCTTCATCATGAAATACTTTTAACAACTTTTCCTGTTGTTGTTTATCGACACATCGGAGAAAGGTCCCATCCATTGATCTCTTATATAGCCTATCTTCCCAGACAACATATTTAGAAGCCTTCAGTTTCAGGTCTTTTCTTTGCTTAGAAGTCAGCCCTTTAGGGCATTCACCATATGTAAGGAAATATACGATGTTTTCAAACTAGGGGTCTTGCATACTTACCGCCAAAACTAATTGTGTAGCTTCTAGATCTTTGCCTGCTTGGTTTTTTGCCATGGCCCTGCATAGTGCATTTCCTCTTACCAACTTTGTGGGCTTGATCTCTACATCATATTCTTGTGTTTTAGCTACCCATGCTCCTCTATTATTACATCCTATATCCTTTGAGTCAGTATACTCTTGACTGCAATATCAGGTACATACACAAGAAAATGTGAGTGTAAGATGTAGAATCTAAAATTCTTTAAAGCTTTAACGACTGCGAAAGCATGTTTTCAGTTTGGGAATATTTCAGCTCATGATTTTTCAGAGGCATGCTCATAAAAGAAATGGGAGCCTGAACTCCCTCCTCATTTTCCTGCATGAGAATGGCTGATAGAGTATGTTCAGAAGAATAACAATAGATTACGAAGTCTTTCTTTTAATCTGGGTGACATAACACCGGAGCATTGGCTATGGTGTTCTTTATGTTTTTGAAGGCTTGCTTACCAGGTTCATTCCACTTAAAATGGAAATTTCCTTTCATGATATCAACTATACATTTAGTAATCTTAAAAAAATTTGGAATGAACCTTCTGAGAAAGTTAACCTGACCAAAAAAATATTTTACTCCAGTTTTATTCACAGGTAAACTCAATTGTTGAATAGCTCTGACCCTTTCTGAATCGATTCTTATGCCTTCCTAGGAGACAATGTGACCTAGCAATTTCTCCTTGGTTACACAGAAGACTAACTTCTTGGGATTTAATGAAAGCCCATCCTCTCGACACCTTTGCAATACTTTCCTTAAGTCACTTATATGATCTATTCTTTTCCTAGAAAACACCGCAAGATCATCTAAGTACATACCAATGATTTTATTCTTCATGTCACTGAAGGAAAGGTCCATACCTCTCTGAAAAGTAGCTCTAGCATTGATTAGCCCAAATGGCATTCTATAGTAAGAAAAATTTCCCCACGGGGTGGTGAATGTCATTTTATGCTGGTCTATTTTCTCAACTTCTATCTGATTATATCCTGAAAATCCCTCCAACATAGACATCATTTCAACTCCGGCTACAATCTATAGTAAGTGATCCATATTGGGAAGAGCATAATTATCTTTCAAAGAAGATTGATTGAGATTTTTGAAGTCTACACAGATTCTTATCTCTCCATTCTTCTTCCTCATAGGCACTATGTTTTCCACCCAGGTAGAGTGGTGTATAGGATAGATGATCCTTGCCTTAAGCATTTTAACTACTTCCTTGAATATTGCATCCACAACTTTGGGGTTATAATTCCTTTTCTTTTTCCTGAATGGGGTAGCTTTAAGTTTTAATGGAATTTGATGTTTGAATTTCCCACCCATAAAACTTTTCAAGTCCTCATAGCTACAGGCAAAAAATCTGAGTATTCTAGGAAGAGTTTCCTTGCCTCATTCCTTTCTTCTTCAGTAAAACACTTCCCAATGTTGATCATCTTGGGATCTCTCTTAGTTCCAATATTCATTCCTTCATACTCACCAGTAGTAGGACCTCTTTCAATTATTTTCTCCTTCACAAATGTGTCACGCCTGTTGAAGGGTTTTTCTAGAGTAACTAGATGGGGTGGGATGATATTACCCTGCAATTGGATAATATCTACCTTATCTTTCTTTTGCTTATCTGGATGATCTCCTTCATGATTGCCACTGACCTCTTTGCAGAAGTTTCCACCACTCTCTAAGAAGAGAAGTAGATTCCTATCATCTTTGAACACTTTCCAATCTTCTACATTGTCGAGTACAGATGGTCGATGTATGACTTCCACTTGGTACTTCTTGTCTTTGAATTCTGGGTGGGGAAGGAGTAATGAAGTTGACACAGCTAGGGAATCTACTTTGGCATTCAACTCTCTCAACACTGATTCAATGGAGAATGCATCCAATGCTTCTATCTCATCTCATGCTCTATTTCTTTAGTTTTTCAACCTGTGATTCTTAACAGAATATTGATTTTTAACCTGGCGCACGATAAGCTCTGCATCACCACGAGCTCTCAAAATCTTCACGCCTTTTTATTTTGCAATGATGATTCCTAAAAGGAGGGCCTCATAATTAGTAGTATTGTTGGTATTTTCAAATTCTAATTTGTAAGCCAAAGGCTCACATATCCCATCTAGTGATATCAAGACCACACCTGCACCAGATCCTGACGAAGCACAACTACCATCAAATTCAAGTGTCCAGATTCGAGAATACTCCTCTTCAGCGGAAAACTCCTTTCCCTATTCTCCTAGTTTTTCTTCCTCATTGTGACCATCAGTAAACAAAATATAGTTGAAAAATTCCAATTCTTGATACAAAATTTGGGCTTTAGGGTCATCTGAATTCAGCACTCTAAACTTAGCTTTCTCTTTCGGGACCAGTTTAATTTTTTTATAACCCACCGAGATTAAAGCTTGAGACCAATCTAAATTTATTTCTCCTCCTAAATCTCTACAGAAACTCCTACTTAGCAACAAACCATAACTAGCAGGTATATCGGCAACTAGAATCATTAACAACATCTTCTTCTCGGGGTGCGCTGCCAGAGCTACTTGAGCATCCTTAATTTGTCCAACCAGAGGTACTTGCTTAGAGTCCATAGAATAGCACCTCCCATGAGCTTTAGTAAGGGTAAGTCCCAAATCTTTAGCTACTGTTGATGGCATCACATTATCTAAGGCTCTAGAGTCTATTATACAATTGCTCAGTTTGCATCCATTAATATATAAAGATACATAAAATGGATCGGGCTTCTGACCCGAGAAAGTAGCTAACATAGATGATTCACCTTTCTCAATGGGTTCCGTAAAAATTGACTCATTTTCTATAGTAGTCATGACATTCTGGTTTAAGTTTTGATTCCCTTCAGTACAGTAATCTACTAATTTTTGCAATTCTATAGGGTTGGACTTGAGATAATCTATGGGAGAGATTTGAATTTGAGAATTCTTACAGAATTGAATAATGTCAAAAGAGTTCTGCTCCTTACCTAGTTGTAGAATTCTCACACCTTTTTTGCTTCCTTAAAGTTGGAGGTAGATGCTTCATTACCTTTAGGTGGGAGAGAAGGAGTACGACCTTTATCTTTTTGGATCCTGGTCAAGACTATATAGGAAGTCCCATCTATGGTCGCATAACATGTTGCTCCTTGTTCAGAATTAGAATCATACTCTAAATATAAATTTTCAGATTCGCCATGTGAGTATGAATCTGATTTGGCTCTAGAGAATCTAGCTTTCCATTCATCAGTCTGATGCATTTTCCAAGCACGGTGTACATCGGGGAAGCTTTCTCTGTTGTGATCTGTAGTTAGATGAAAGGCACACATATTCCCTCTTTTAGCGAGGGCTTCAATACCTAGTCTTTGTGGTGGACCAATTAACTGCAATGCTTTACTGTCAGCATTCCTCCCATCATTGCTCCTTCTAGGTTGTTCTTGATAATTCCATTGATAAGGGTTATTGAATCTAGGAAGCTACCTTTTGAAGGCGATGAATTCATTTGACAATTTTTGGATCATCTCATCGGATTATGTAGTACCGCTAGTACTGGCTCTTGACTATATCTCTCTCTTCCATTTCCTGGATAAAATCATATGGTCTTCAAGTTCCACAATAGTCCTCTATGTAGCATCTAAACTAGTAGGGTTCACTCTCCTTAGATCATAATTGATGTCTGGTGGCGTAGCACTTATAAAGAATGTTTTCAAATTCCCCGTTGTAGGCTTGTCAGCTACTAGAATATGATTTATGAGCTTATTGAATTTAGCTATGAAATATCTCATACTAATAGAAGGCTCTTTCTTGATAGAGGTTAATTATGTCAAGAGAGCATGCTCATCTTCCGCAATTTTGAACCTTCTTTCAAAATCAGCTCTCATGGAGGCCCAGTATATAATAGAAGAGTTTGGCAAGTGATGGAACCAATTGATGGCACCATCAACCAGTGTCTCAAAAAATAATCTAACAACGACATCCTCTTCTCGTACTGCTAGAATGTTGACAAAAGCAAAGAATGCAGCAATATGTTCATCTGTAGGTACTTTCCCATCTCCAAAAAACTTGGGGAAATTCTCTCTAGACCCTGAGGGAAGAGGGTTATAAGCTACTAATTGTAGGGGTTCGAATATAGTGGCCCAAGGGAGAGCCATTGTTACTTGAGGTAAATTAGGGGCTAGATTGATAACAGGAGGAGAAACTACTCTGTGTAACGTTAACACTTGGCAAGTGGTGGATAAAAGAGTAGACTGCTTAGGGGGTGAAGAAGGTCTACTCTGGCTTTTTGCAGTTTTGATTCTTCGGTGAGGTACTTCAAGTAGAGAAAAATTAATATCTGCAAGTCTCTCAAAGACTGAATCTGTACTTCCTTCTCTCTTTGTGCTCCTGAGAAATCTTTTAGGCTCCATATTTTTGACTAATTTTGTGGCCTAACTTCACACTTGACTTGGCACTGTGCTCTTTGATTTCTTCTTTGGAAGGCTCTTTCAAGTGCTTCTGCTTTAGCTTCTTCTTTCTCTAGCACTTGACTAGCATTTTTGTAATGTTTGGTATTTCTTCTGTTCCTCCAGGAAAAAGTGTTCAGCGAGGAAATAAGGTCCTCTTGATCGTCTTGAAAACCAAGATTTGGTTGGAGTACAGGAAATATATTTTCATGGGGAAGCACCATCTTTCCTCATGATATGTTTCTAGTGTAACGACTGTTTGTCTCCCCAACAGAGTCACCAAAAATTTGTTGCTAAACAGATTGTTCTTTTCAACTTAACTCCAAACTACAAAAAATTCTTAAGAACAATCGAATATAACAGTTGGGAAATTGTTATTGAAGAAACTAATTTCCCTCTTAATTTAAGGTATAGCTCCCTTATATGAATTATTTTAAGTGAATATTTATCTTTCCTAATCTAACAGGGGTATGTTCTTAACCTAAGAACAGAAGAGGTAAACAAAGCTAATCCTAGGTAGGAAGTAGCTCAGACAAGACAAATTCTACTCTAAATCTAGCCAACCCTGAGATTTCATCAATCAAATTAACTCCCAAAATTGGTGATGCGTGAACTTCTACTAAAAATGCATATGCAAGACTAAACTAAAGATGAAACAACTATGAGTCAATCTATATCATGAGAATGTTTCCCAAATTTGAGATAACAATGAGTTTCCCCTTTTGCTAATCACATCAATTCATAATGCAAAGTTCTGGTTCGAACATAGATTGCAAATCCAACTTCAAAGAAACATCTAAATTCAACAGAAAGATAAATGCAATGTAGATGGAACAAATAAAACAATGGTATTCAGACATACAAATTTGACTAAGCAAAATGCTATCTTTCACACCAAAATTTAGCCGACCTTTGTATTGATTTTAGAAATAGTACATATAGGGTCCCACATTGGGCCATTACAAGAAAGGGGGAGAACCAAAACGGTTCAACTTCCACAACTAGAAATGATAACTAAAATATTTATCGGTTACAATAGTATCAAAAATAGTACAAGGGGGAATCTATTTAAGTTTCAGTTTCCTTCCCCTTGTCTAATTTAGCCCTATAGGCTGTAACCATTGTAATGACTCAAACGATTTATTCATGCCTATTGACGTGGATGTTAGTGTATCAAATGAGCCACCTAGAATTTTCTTTGGCAAGAATCTTGATAGCATCAGTTTGATCTTTTAGTTCCTCTATCGCTCTAAAGATGCATCCACTCAAATGCTGGAGTTCTGGTATTTTGTCTAGATGAGAGGCAGAATCTTCTGTCAGTTTATGCAAATAACCAGAAAATGAATTCTGCATATTAGCTACTCTGATTATTTCTTTGCCCTGACCACTGGTCTATGATTCCGTATGAATCCCTAAGAGGATTTTGAAATCTTTGCTTTTCTCTTCTTTGATCTTGACATTTGTCTCCTGCAATCCTGCTTCGGCCTGGATGATCATTTTGGTCTTAAACTCTAGCCTCTGAAGCCATTCGATCAAAGGCTCATCTCCTTTCTATAAAATCTTAGCTTTTAGAGCTTCTTTAGTCTTCATATTTACTACCACATGTAGCATAACTATACATTCCTGGCATTTCACCCTCTCCGACGTGAGAGTCTGTAATTTTGTAGTAATGTTATTGCTCTCTACCTCCCACCTTAGAAGAGTATTACCTAGTTGCTCAACCACCGCTAGTCCCTCAGACTCAAGCCTCTCAATCCACCGCTTACCAATCTACCCATAATGTTGATCTTCTTGCAACATAGCCAGAATGGCTTGGTTCTCTGCAGCACTGGGGTCAAAGGTGGTTTAAGTGTTGGGAACGCTTGAAATCAGAGTGAGGAGCTACCTGATGAAGTTGGTCAACTCAACTACTTCTGCCTTAATTTGAACTTTGGTAGTCTTGAGCTCCTCAAGCTCCTCTTCTATCACTACATTGGTAGATTTCTACCAATCCACCTTGGTATCACAATGGGCCAACCCCATGTCAAATGACTATATTTGAAAGTCTAAAGTAGTCATGTCCTCAAATCTACCTTCTTTAATTGGCTTGGCCACTTCCATGGTGAAGTGCCCAATCTCAGGATCACGTCCCAGGGTAGACATTGTCTTCACCTTTTTTTGTTTGCTCATGACGGTTTTGGGCTGAATAGCTTGTGACAAAGTGTCTTTGCTGGTAGTCCCTTCTTCCGCCCTCTTTCTCTTGCATTCTAGAGTATGTTCTATCCATGACTCTGCACTAGTAACTTTGTTGGAAGAGACCAACTCCTCAATGATTAATTTCCTGATGACCGGAGGTGTAGCCTTTGGTCTTGAAGAAAATGGGTTTACCAAAGGGAGGAGGACACCAAATTGGCTACTAAAGTGACCTTCTGATTATTTAAGGCTTCTCCTTCTAATTATGTGGTTGAAGGAGTATCTTCACCTACTTCCACTATGATGGGAGACTCTCTCCTGGGAGAATCCTGGGTAGGGGTGTCAACTGGTACATCTACAGTGACTGCTTTTACTGACTACTCTGGTTCTACATCTTTGGTGAGATCTTTGGTTGTCCCAATATTAGGGAGTGGACCTTCTCCACAAGTCTTCTCCAATGTGATTGTTTTCTCAGCAAGTTCATCACCTCCTCCTGTCGGCTGGGTTAATCCTTTGGTAATAATTGGAATTGTTACCAATGAAGTGGTTGCAGTACTAGCAGTGTCTTTTGCAGGAGTTTTCTAAGTAGATGGCTTCCTTTCTGATCTCTTCCTTCATCCTACAGTCCATTCAACCCATTTTTCTATTCTCTTCATGTAGATACCCCCCATTAGAGTTGGTAAATCGCTAATGGCTTGGTCCAACATGGGTTTAGAACTGATAGGGGTGAGCTTTATCTCCTCTAGATATGTGTCATCATACATATGATTGCCATCATCCTCTAGCCCCTCCACTAAAATGTTAACATTGAACCTTTTGATTTGTTCAATAGTTAATCGGGCGTAGAATCTCTCTCTGCTTTCCAGATCATCGTTGAAATTTTTCTAGTAGTCTTCTATATCATGAACATGATGAATTGCATGATTCATTTGCAATACATCCCTAGCATAGTTCACTGGATCATAATGTGGTCTCAAGACATCATAGGTTTCCAAAGAAAACTTCTTTGATAATGTCTTGAGAACATTCTTTGCCTCTGACCGAGATGCACAGCTGTAAGCCCTGATGGTCATGGGTAAATTATATCCCTTCTTCTTAGCTTCAGCACAGAGCAATTTCACCTAGAGTGCTTGCCTCATTACCTCGATCAACATGATCATATCAGTAGGATACCTAGGCAGCTTCAAAGGGAAATCATCAAAACCTGCAAGACAAAGATATGAGAAACCTCTAAATTGAATGAAATAGCATCCAAATTGGCTGATGAAAGCCATGGGTTCAGGAGAGAATATCCTTTCTGGACAACCTTGTAACTCCCTATACAATCTCATTGTGAATGCATCATTAACCCGAAGGTACTCAACATAACTATTATGTAATTGCAAAGAGGGGAAAAATTCATAACTCTTGACATCATCAGGGAATTCTTCTAATCTGGGAAGACCTAGCCAAATTTGGAGTGTAGCCAGAATGTATAAGAGAACTGAAGACAAGTAAAATTCATTCTAGCATTTAGCTCTATCTAGGACTTCTGAGAGATTATTACTTACCATAAGCGCAAAATCTATGAAGTGGTGCTGGGAATAGATTACGTGAAATAAGAAGAAGTGATGGTCGACAAAATTGAGTGGCTCACCCTCACCTCTGATCCTGTGGAGAAACACCAGGATGTCAATGATCTCTAGCTTTAGATTAGTGTCGTACAATATCTTCAGCAACTCTCCTTTGGCGCTCCTAGGTTCTCGAAACCACACTTTCATTATCTCTTTCTTCCAGACTGACTTTTTAGCAATATACTCAGTCACCGCTCGATTGTATGTCATTTCTAAATACTCGGCTTGCTCTGGAATGCAAAGTGAGTTTTGGACCGATTCCCTATCAATAGATAACAGCACCGTATCATTAGGCAAGAGAATTTTCCTGGTGTTTGGGTTGTATTGAGTGATGCATTCCCAGATTAATTCTAGGGCTTGAATAGCCACGGGAAAACCAGCGGCCTCAACTAATCTGCTCTCTTTCAACTTCTCTATAATAATATGTATCTGGTCTGATTTCAATCTGTTCTGGAAGTTCTGCATGTCAAAGAACTTCAGGGATGTATCCAAAATCTTATACTATTCAAAGGTAATTCCGTTCATTGCATCAAAACCCATGAATCTGGAAGCCATGATTCTGATGATTTGTATTTGGAAATTGGAAATATCTCTTAGGGATGCAGGAGCAAGGAACATCTAAAATATGAGACTTTGAATTCAAAGAAATTTGGTGAACAAATGGTGGTTCTCATTTGCAAATTTCAACTAATTTTATAACTTTTGAATTCTTACCGTTAATGGTTGACCTCCCACGCCACATGAATGAAAATACCCCAACATTAATGAAAAAGCATGTTATGAAGTAAAACCACTTTATTTGAATTAATTACCTTGCTTTTACAGGCCGTTAAGAAATGTCTTTTCACTTTTAGTAACCGCAACGGTAACTTTTCTGAGGTAGCTGAAAATCACTTTTCCGCTTCTCCTTTAGTGGAGAAGTGCTTTTGGAGTGCTCTCAGTTGAGAAGTCCACTAAGGGAAAAATTTCGTCTATCAGGATGCCAAAATGGCATGTGTCTATTTCATCCACTTTCTTTATATCTCAGATACTTTATGAGACAAGCTTCTCTTTGAAATAGCTTTATTTAGATGATTTGGCTGAAAACATATCCTGTGGGTCAAAACCCACCTGTAGGAGTAGGGGAGAAGCCATTTTCCGCTTTTCTTCCTTTGGCTTATTTCCATAATTTCTTTCTATTGAATCATTCCCTTTGGCTTGTAGAGGTGTAATCTAGACACAGCAGCCCTTCTTAAGTATAAAGGATCCATTTTAACACTGTACTTCTTGCTGAGGCATCACCTAGTAGTCATCGGTAGAATATGCACTCTGTTGATACTTTTCCGCTAATGGAGAAGCTTGAACCCGATTCTCCGCCAATCTGCAAAATGAATAATTATGGCTGCATACTTCCATTGCATATAATACCAATGTTAGAAATCTTCAAACCACAACCTTTACCAGATGGGGGACTTAACCTACCCGAATAATACATGAACTCAGATCCCCATTCCCTCTGGCTACAAAAGAGAAGGCAATGGGTAAAAATCTGGTAAAGGCTCCCTAGCCTAAGGGAAAGATTTCTAGACTTAGACTTAGGACTAACAAGAAGCTCTTTATCCACCACTATACATTAAACACTCACTTTTGTCTGAAAGGTATGTGGACCAAAAGTGGGGCAACATGTTGTTAAAAGTAACACCATGTATTGGAATCTTTGTGTTGTTAACTAATTTAATGCACTTTAGATTATGTGTTAACTTATGTTGTACTTTCTTCCACGTTTGTATTGTGTAAAGTTTTTTTTTTTTTTTTAATTCTTCAACTTAGTGTATAGTTAGGTTAATTTCTTATTACTTCAAGGGCGGGGTGTTAGTTCTAAAATCCACAAATTTCCTAGGATTATCAACTTTAGGAATGATATAAATACAACTAGTGTTAGGTTCTTTTAATATAGTGTGGTTTCTTCTTGCCTCTTCAAGAGAAAGTAGTATATCATTTCCTAATAAATCCCAGCTCTTTTGATAAAAATGAATGGTGTAACCATCTTGCTTGGGGGATTTCTCTGGTGCCATCTTAGCTCTTCTAGAGTCAATGTAGCCATTAACATTGAATTATTATAGCTTGATACACATGAGGGAATAGAATCCAGGATGGAATATTTGATCTCAGTAACTTATGTAGTAAGAAGATTCTTAAAGAAATATATATCCTCTCTTGAGATATCCTCATCTTCTACTAACAAAATATAAGAACTTTTAATATTAACAATTTTGTTTCTCAATCTTCTAATCTTAGTGGAGGCATGGAAATTTTTTTTATTCCTATCCCCATCTTTAAGCCATAATTCTTAGGACTTATGTTTCCAATAAATTTCTTCTCATAGTAAAATCTCTTCAACGGATTGTTTTAGGGACTTCTAAAGAAAGAAAGAATTCTGATCCATCCCAATATTAATAATTTGATTATTAAGGTCAAGTAATTATTGTTCTAATTTGAGTTTTTCCTAAAAAAATGTTCTTAAACTGATTGATATTCCAATCTGAAATTTTATATTTAAGATGTTGATGACAATTATTCAATTGTGTATTGTCATTGATGTATACACAAAACTAGTGATGTTACACAAATGTCTATACTTAAACCGAGCATAGTCATTGTATACCAAGAACTCTTGGGATTTGAAGAAGACCAAAGTGATTTTTAGTTCTAATGGAGTTCACTCAAGAATTATAGTAATAGTCGGGCATTGAAGGATTACAGTGTTAACCGAGTTATTCTTTTAGTGTCAGCCGACTAACAATAGTTTACATTTTATGTTTAATTGGTTATATGGAGCCAAAAGACTTAAGGTTTATTATTTATTTGGAATTTTATTCAATCCGCCTTGACAAGGATTATCATATATATAAGACCTAGTTTGGATTGAATGTGTGTAAGATGTAAGAAGTAGAAAAGTTTGTGATATGAAGTGTGGAGGCAAAATCAGATGGGATTCTAATTAAGGACAAAAAATACAAACATGCAATAGAATATTTGATCAGTAAGGATCTAGTTTAAAACTAGAGTAGAGATATAAATCAGAAAAGAAACCTACTTTGACAAACAGGTCAATCCATTTTTACTCTCTAACAATTGTCGCAGTGATCAAAATCTCTTTACAGATTAGACTTAACAATCTTTTGTAAATCCTCTCACAAGGTGACATTTCTACATTGAAGTGTTTGAAGACCTCTAACAAAGCCACTCCTTACAGGGTGATTAAATCCTCTAACAGGGTCACACCTAACAGCTTGTATTGTAACCTTTAACAAGGTTGGCTCCTAACAGGGCTCACTTTAGAAGAGTGAAAAATAGTAACTAGTTGCAATTGGTGGTTTCTCCCAAATTTGATTTCCATGTTAAATCTTGGTGTTATCTATGTATATGTTATTTTCTTTATGATTTATGTTTCTACACTTAATTACTAAAGGATAATCATAGTTAATATCTTAAATATTTACTTTGTTAACTGAGTAATAGTAGAATATCTATGTTAACTGAGTAACAATGATAAGTTTGATTAAGACATCTAAGGGAATTAGATTTGTTTTTGTAGTAATTGATTCACCCCTCCCCTCTCAGTTACTCAACTCATTTCCAAAAATTGGTATCAGAGCATTTGGTTCTTTCAGGGAAGGTTTCAAGGCCTAAGGTAAAGATTAGAGATGTCTTATAGATGGGAGATCCCCAAGCTTAACAAAGACAACTTTGTTGCATGGAAAGATCTGATGAGGCTACATTTATCTAGTATTGGAGAAACTGGTTTGAAATTCTTGGATCAAAAGTATGTGGAACCACCAACACTATGTTTTTGGATTAGATGATGGCCATGAAGAATCATAAGTACATAATGATGATTGATATAGCTTCTTCACTTAGCTATTCCAAATTGGATGAAGTCAAGGACTACCCTACTGCCTATGATATGTGGAAGAAACTACATGATATACATGGAGGAGATGAAAATGTAAAAAGAGACGAATGAGAAAGTCTCAGAAGACAGTTCGGTCAAATGAAAATGAAATAAGGAGAAGAAATTATAAAATACAATGAAAGAATCAAGAAAAGTGTCAATGCCATCAGAGCTGTCAATGGAACAATTGAAGACAAAATAGTGGTTAGTAAGGTATTGAGAACTTTACTTCCTATCTATGCTATTATAGTTTCAGCTATTCATGAGATGAGGTGCAATAATGATATAACTCTAGACGCATTGGTTGGAAGGCTAACAACTTTTGAGTTGGAAAACTTTGAGAACTATTCTCCTAATCCTACCAATTTTGAGTCTTCATTCAAAGCTAAATTAAACCTTGGTAAGATCGATAAAAAATCAAAAGGAAAATAGATTGACAGTGATAGTGATGATGATTCTGATGGTGAAGATCTGGAAATCATTGAAGCATTACTTGCAAAGAGAGCTGCCAAAGGAAAGTACAAAGGAATAATACCATTGATTTTATTTTCATGTAATGAGGTTGGTCACATTGCTACTAAGTGTCCAAACAATGAAGACAAAGATGAGAGAAAGTTCAACAAGTACAAAGGCAAGAAAGATTTCAAGAGTTACAAAAGCTACAAGGACAAATGTAAGAAATCTTTTTATATTGCAAAAGATTTTGGTAGTGATGAAGATGAAGATGATGATGACATTATTTTTCCATTAGTATACTCACTGAAAAACATAGACAGAAAGCATTACCGGTAGATAGCAAGCATTACCGGTGAACCACAAGCAATACCAGTGAAATGCAAGCATACCCGACATAACAAAGATTTTGAGAAAAATGCTAAGTATAAAAGTGACAAGCATCACCGGCAACCACAAGCATCAACGGTGACCACAAGCATCGCCAATGACCACAAGCATTACTGGTGACACAGTTTTTAGAACTAACCTGAAAGAAACAAAAAAGGGATACCCGATGACTAGTTCAAGAAAGGAACACCTATGACCAAAAAAACTGACCATCAGAACTGACAGACAGATCAAGAACCCACAAATTGTGGATCTGAGTTTTACACGACGGATAAAGCAATGTAATTGTATTTATAGAGTTTTTTTTTTGTTTTAAATCATAATTTGATGGTCATGCAAGCTTTATGTAAATGCTTTAAAGCATCCTAATGGATCTAAAGCATATCTAACTAAAGATCAAGGTCAAGTTGTATACCTTGGATCTAGAGTTAACGTGCGATGCATGAATCAAGAATTGAACCTAAATTAGTATAAATAGATGTTCATACTCTATTGTGAATACATGAATTCACATTGTTGATAGCCACCAAGAGCATCTAAGGAGAAAAAGGCATAATTCATGCAAAATTCAGAAATAGAATATATCAGTTTTCAAGAACACACAGAGGCTACCGACAAGCAGACAAAGGTATTATTCAATCATGGAAGGATGATTACTAATATGTATGAAGCTTTATAGGATCTGTTATCAGCAATTAAAGATTTCATTTATCATCAGATCAAAGACTTATGTAGTTTCATTCTAACAAGTGCATCACATCTAAAATCCTTTTGTAGAAGGTGGACTTAACCGTTCTTTCCAAATCTCTTAACAGAGTGCACACT
>MU227615.1:4019297-4037732 GCA_018584345.1 Thuja plicata | reverse complement strand
TATATATAATTAATATAAATATTAATTAATTATTATATTTTATTAAATAAATTAAATATTAAGTATATTTATTAACTAAATTTTAACTAAACAAAATTTAACGTATAAAAAAAACCTTTTTAATAAAACATTTCATAAAAAAAAATTAATACATGGTGGGGGGGTCCACCCCTCCCACGCTGTGGTTACCCGCATCCATTATGGGCATCGCAGTGCTACAGAGTACTTGTAGCGTTGTGGTTAGTCGTAGTCACTGCGGTGTACTTGCAGTGCTGTGGTACATTTAGAGTGATGTGAGATGTCTTAGGGTGGCAGGGGTGGTGGCCTGCCACCTCCTCATTATTTTATTTTTTGTTTATATATATATATATATAAAGAATGTAACTAAAATATATAATTATATATATTTTTATAAAACAACAAGCATGCACATAAATATAATTTTAAAAATATTATTTGATTATATTTTCTTTCCAAAAGCATGGGCATGCAATTTTTCCCTTTCTTATTTTATTAAGCAATAGTTAGATTCACATGCAATTTTTATAATTATTTTAATAGTGAAGGCATGCAAAATGTTTTAGCAAAAATCAAATATCCCAATCTAGAGAACCACTAATTGGAGAAAATATGTAATTTCCTTGAACCCAAATCTCCCAAAACCCATAATCCAAAATTTCTAGATTCAAAATCTAAACAAGATGATAACCCTATATTTCAAATAAATTTTTTTTCCTAGGTCTACTCAACCAAAACAAGGACAAACTTCAACAAAAACTTTCACATCCATCATAGAAAACAGACACGAAGAAGACAAAGATCTAAAAATTAAAACTTTCAAAGGGTTTACAAACCTTATCTTGAATCAACGAGTGGATTCAAAAAGTGAAGAAGTAAAAATTTAGCCCCAAACTCTCCAAAGCTTTAAAATAATTCGTTAAACTCCAAAAATACCAGAGAACTCCTTCAACCTTATTGAATTGACTAAAATGGGCTTCTAGATCTATAATATAGAAAACTTAGGAAAATAGGGTTTCAAAAGTGCAACCCTAATTAGGAATTAAAATGCAAGTTTATATTAAAAGAAAATCACTTTAATTTAAATTTTAACTTAAATTAAGTTTGCACAACTTAACTTTAGAAAATAAAGTTGAAGTTATAATTTATTAATAAAGTGCATTTAAATTGCATGATAATATTAAACTCACAAGCGTGGGTTGGTGGCCTATTTCCACCAGGCAGATTAGATAAAAATTTGGAATTTTTAAAGCTATATGATGCCTTTAAATTAGGCATGACGGACATAGATTCAATGACCTTCAAAAAAAACACAGCGCACCTGGTTGAATTCATTTTGGTGTCCACCATGGTTGATGTGTATAATCTCTTCGACAACATGGCAACTATTATGGCCTTCTCAAATGACAATGTCATGAACGCACCTTCTCCCCCTCAGGATGTTGTTCCGGAGGACTCGCAATTGGCTACCCCAGATTTGGTATCTTCACAACATGTGTGTAAGTGTCCATGTCACTACCATGGTTTGTTTAAGCCAGGAGGCTAATTTTGGGTAGACTCTCATAGGGTTTTATGGGTTTTTTGAGGATGGCCTTGGTCTAGTTGGATAGAGATATATTATCCCCAATGTAGCAAGTATCTCTATATATTTGATATGTATAGCGTGGATAGGTGTCGGGCATGGTCCATTTTTTGGGACATGTTACCTTTGATTCATGCTTGTATTTCATGAGACAAAGGCTTTTTGGCTGGTTTAGATATCAAATCGTATCTATTTTGATTTTATTTTGGCAAGGATGGGAGGTTTTCTTGGTGCTTCTTTCCTCCTTGAGTCCTTCTGAAGTAGTTTTATTAATAAAATATAATGGACTTGTCCATTTTTTCCAAAAAATAATAATAATAATATCACTTACCTCAATTATGCAATTTAATTCCAATTTTTGAATTTAATATTTATTAAATCTCAATTATTATTTTTAGACTTAATGATTAAATCACTTAGTAAAATAGATGCATTTAATTAGTACTTAATAATTAAATAACTATATATTAATATTATAATATTATTAAAGGTGTAATTATTTAACCTTAATTAATCATTTTACCAAAATAAGACAAAAGGTGATATCAACCTATATGAATGCATCCAAACTTAAAAATTGACTAAATCAAATGCAATATGCGTACACAATAGGGCTAATAAATTCACGTCACCTTGACAAATTTGAATAGGATAGTCAATCAGATACTTGTTTTGTATGGAAGAATATTCAATCTATTGGGAGCAAGCTTAAACATGCAAACATTAGTGGGTTAGCACATATAAAAGATTAAAAGCATGAATAACTTGAACAACAAGAAATCATTCATAACATCGGATTTAGCTAAAACAATTTGCACCCTATTAAGACTTAATTGATTTGTGCATGAAAAGGACTGTGGATGTTCTCTCTCTCAAAAACAAAACTATGGTAATCCCCAAGTGATATGATTACTTGATTGTGGATGCAACTAGAAATGCAAAGCTAATGGATGAAGGAAAAACTCAAGAACTAGTATGAGAAAACTAGTCTAAAGCTTCCCACAATGAAGATTTAAGCTAAGATGAGGTGCAATGCAAGATTCAAACTAGATTCATTGACCAATTATCCTAACATGTGATATATAATGGATTAGCAAAGAACTAAGATTATGAAGCATGAAAACAACTATGAAATTCAAAAGCTATTCTAGCATAATAACAATGCAAAAATGAGAGATGATTTGCTAAGAATGAGGCCTCCTATTTATAGAATTTTGGAGCAAGGATGAGGGCTTGGATGAAGTGGCACCTAGGTGGCATCCACATAGGATCCCAATAAGGGACACATGCACTTGAGAAATAGGTCAACTTAGAGAATTTAAGTTTTGAGCGGCTCAAGATTTGCAAGTGGGGGACAAAGATTTAAGAATGTGGTTGGGAGTTAAGGGAATTTAAGCCTCAAAAGTGGAGAGCGAGTTGGGATTTAAGAGAAGTGACATGAGTTTGACTTGAGGATTGGCTTAGGACTTTTTAATCCATGGGTTAGGAATGTGCAAAAGTTTAAGGGGTGATTAGGCTTTGATTAGGGGACAAGTGGGAGAATTGGGAGGATGTGATGGGAGGAGAGAGAATGAGTTGAGATTTAATTAGCTAGTTAATGGTAATTAACCAATTAGGAGAAAATTAGTATGTGCAAATGGGTTGATTTGACTTAGAATTATGGGTTAGGTGGTTGAGATAGGTTAGGTTAGGGGTTAAAGTTAGGAGCCATGTGCTCCAATTGATTAAATAGGTTTTATTTAATCAAAAGGGGAATTTGGGAATTAATTTAAATAGGAAAATTATATTCATTTAAATTAACAGAGGAAATTGGGGATTTCATTAATTATCTGGCTATGGGTTACCATTAGATAATTAATTAGACTATAGATAATTAATTAAATTAATAAACTAGTGGGATGACATAAATTAATTAAAATTAAATATTTAATCAATAATTCCCTAGGAGAGAACTAAATAAGTTTATGAATTTTTGTAATCAGATTTAGGTGTCTATATTTTGCCCCTCTTTGATGCAGTGTCAAAATCAATATTGTGTAGAAAACAAGAAAATGAGATGCCTCTAAGAGAATTGGGTATCTAAGGGTGATTGTGTCAAAGCGACAATGATGAGAGTGTTTTCCCCCTCGAGAAAATAGTGCAAAAAAAGGAGTTTGGGTAATTTTCTCTAAAAGGCAGATTAGGAAAAGGGAGGATGAAGAGAGGTGAAGAAAAGGGGAAAAATATTCCTAGGGTAGATTGAGGATGTGATGCCCCAATCGAATGCTAGAAAGAATGAATGCCATGGTTCCTTTATGTGGACTAGACTCATAGGCATACTAGGTAGATCTAGGAAGATATATGTAGATCAAAAATTATGGTGGAATAGATGTGGCGACACTGACAAGGAGGTTTAGTACACCCAAGTCTTGATTTGATGCAGAGGGTTTTGGACTCTAGTGTTTTTCCTTCCTCAATTTTATTCTTTCTCTACCACAACCATCCAATGGTTACATCTTTTTGGATTCTTCCCCAATTAGGATCTCCAAGACCTTCACTATCAACTTCTCCTCCAAGGTATAGTTGATCTTTGGAAGATTCCAAAGTTTCTAGGCTTAACTAGTCCAACTAGTTACTTAAATGCCTAATCTTATTCACTAGATTTCACCCTAGAATTCCAAACCCATATTTAGGATATTCCCATACATTCACCTAGGCTCTTTTCTATCTTCTTGGCCCATAAAAGGCCATTATGAACCCTTTCCCACACTTCTAAACTCATTTCCAATCCAATTGGTCTCAATTTCACTAGGAGGCCTAATTGCCCAATTCCTAGTAGGTCTAAATTCACTATTTTTGGCCTAATGCTCCCAAAATATCCAAATAACTCCACAAAAGACCTTGAAATTATTCAAGGTATCAACAACCACTATCAGAATCTAAATTATTGACTTCTAGATGCACCCACAACCCTAGTTTCTTGCAGGCCCTAGTTTTTAGCCTATTATTTAGGCCTCTAGACCAATCAATATAAACAATTATCAAATTGATCTCCAAACTGCGATTCACCTCCTTCCACCTTTGAATAATTTTAGGAGACTATCTAGGGCATCTAAAAATTCCACTAAGTCTTTTTCCAAAGATCATGGGTGCTCGAACCAATTCTTCCTTCACCCTATCCTGGCTCACCTGGATTCACTAGTCAGCCATAGAGCTTCCTATTTGGCCTAGGAAATCCATTGCAACTACAAAAATGAAAACAAAAACCCTATCTAAAGACTCTAACCCTAATTCCCCCATGGTTTCAGTCAATTCCACCGGTGGGTTCTTAGGTTAGAGCCATTTCTAACTAAACAACACTGTAATGTCACTTACAGACCAGCGACCTACAAAATCCTCTAACTATACACTACAAGAACTTTAAATAAAACTATCTATTGCATATGAAAGCTATTTGAAAACACTACACCCCCATGGGGTCCAATATGCTCTACAAATCTGTACATAACCATACAGTAGCAAGGAAACAATGCAGATTACAAGAATGCAGTTATAGTCATCTAGTACAGAGGTCTCAAAAACAAATGTTGCAATCCAAAATTTTATTAACCATCCCAAATCATCAAATCCATGCTCATATACCGAGCATGGGGTAGTTACAACTGATCTAACTACATTTTGCAATTTCTTGCAAAAGTTGCTAGCAACTTTTTGTACTTTGAGCATTTTGACTCTTTTTGTCAACTCGATGGGTGAGTTTGACTTCCATGATCCTAGATAGGGTATGTAGGGTCCTAAAACACACTTCAAACTCACATTACACTAAAATAGAAAATTTTCACTATTTAAAGCCAAAATGACCCTAAAACACTTAATGAGCACTATGGCTCTTACAAACAGGAAGTTAACTATCATTGCATCCAACCCATTGGACCTTATTCCAATCCACACAAAAAAATATAAGACAACCCTAAAACACACCAAAACATCAAATAGGGAGGTGCCCTGCACCATACTCCCCTGGGACAAATAACTCAAGTCCCTTGAGTTAGGAGGTCTTCAATGGTGACCCCATCTTTCAGAATATCTACCTCTGTCATCCAAGTAGCCTCAGCTTTAGGTAGTCCCTGAAAATTGATGAGGTACTCCTTGTAGTGACCCTTCCTTGTCTTCTTGATCACTTTAGAATCAAGTACACTTTCCATCTTTAGTAGCATTGGGGTAGGAAAATCTTTCACCCAATCATCATCCCCCAAATCAGTAAGAGTAGACTAACCTGTGTCTAGATATGGTCCCTTGTAGGGATATAGCTCACAAACATTGAAAATGAGTAAAATCCCAAAATCAGGAGGCAACTCCACCTCATAGGCATTCTTGCCATACTTATGAAAAATCTTCAGTGGCCCTATCTTCTTCATGAGTAGTTTAGTTGGCTGAACCTTGGGTAGCCTCTCCTTCCCGAGATAGGAAAGTACTAGATCCCCAACCTTGAAATTAAATAAGGATCAGCTTTGAACCTATACTTCTCCACTTGCTTTTGCAAAGTATTGTTGACTTGATCATGAAGTTCCTTCATCTGTTCTGCAAATGAATCTCCTTTTGCACTCCTCTTGTCCTTCAAAATAAGATCCCTCAACTCCAATATCCCTCTAGGATTGATCGCATATACTATCTCAAAGGGGATTTTACCTGTACTCCTATTAATGGAGTCATTATAGGAAAACTCTACTTTCCCTATGATGTGATCCCATGACTGTCCATGTTGTTTTGTCAAACATCTTAGCAAGTTCCCAAGTGACATGTTGACTACCTCCATTTGTCCATCTGACTGGGGATGGTACACTGAAGAGAAAGATAAGTTTTCGCCAAGCATCTTCTGTAGGGTCCTCCAAAAGTGACCTACAAACTTACTATCTCTATCACTTACAATATTCAGTGGTTAACCATGGATCCTTACAATATCCCTAAAGAATAGACCTGCAATTTGATAAGCATCATTGGTTTTCTTACATGGAATGAAGTGTACCATTTTTCTAAAATGGTCCACCACAAAAAACACACTGTCATGACCCCTACTTGTCTTTGGTAACCCCAAAACAAAGTCCATGCTTAGGCACTCCCAAGGCCTTTGGGGTATGGATAGAGGTTTATACAACCCGTTGTTGCTTCTTTGTCCTTTGGCCCTCTGAAAAATATGATATTTTTCTACAAATCTCCTAACATCTAATTGTAACTTAGGCCAATAGTAATGCCTATTTACCTATTCCAATGTTTTATCCGCTCCAAAGTGACCTCCCAAGCTTCCTTGGCATTTCTCCTTCACAATGTTATCCCTCATTGAACATTGAGGTATACACATAAGATGTCCTTTAAACAATAGGCCTTCCTACAACATAAACTCATTTAAATCCACTTTAAAGCCCTGTTGGAACTTCACACATGCCTCATAGGCATCTTTAAAATCTTTGTCCTCCTTATAGAGGTCCTTCAAATCATCCATCCCTACACTTTGCAATTGTATCTCTTGTATTGTGAGTACTCTTCTGCTAAGAGCATATGCAACCTTATTGCTAACCCCTTTCTTATGCTTTATGACAAATTTATAAGCCTGCAATGATTCTACCCACTTCAAGTGCCTTTGATTTAGTTTTTCTTTCCCATTCAAGAAACTTAGAGCATGGTTATCAGTGTAGACCACAAACTCCCTTGGTAATAAGTAGTGTCCCCACTTTTTAAGGGCTTGTACCATAGCACATAACTCCAAATCATATGTGGAATACTTTTTCTTATCCCTGTTTAACTTCTCAAAGAAGAATGCCACAGGGTGTCCCTCTTGGCTTAACACTGCTCCAATAGCTAGCTTGCTAGAATCACACTCTACCACAAATAGTTGATTGAAATTAGGGAACTTAAGAGTAGGTAGTTATGAAATCCTCTTCTTCAACATTTCAAACCCTTGGTCTGCTACCACAGTCCACTCAAACTTACATTTGATTTCACCTTTTACAGTGTTAAGAATAGGGGCACATACATGACTGAAATTTCTCACAAATTTCCTATAGTAGGAGGCCAATCCATGGAAACTCCTAACATCCCCTATGGAACTAGGTGTAGTCCATTCCGAAATGGACTCAACTTTATTAGGGTCCATCTTCATACATCCATTAGCAACCACAAAACCAAGGTAAACTAATTCATTTTTCATAAACTCATACTTTTCTTGATTGATCATCAACTTTTCTTGATGTAGCCCTCTTAAGACCATCTCCAAATGCTTCATGTGCTCCTCCTTGGACCTGCTAAATATCAAAATATCATCAAGGTAAACTATTACAAACTTACCAATACAATCTGCTAGCACTTCATTCATGAGCCTCATGAATGTGCTAGGTGCATTACTTAGGCCAAAGGGAATTACTAGCCACTCATACAACCCTTCATTGGTCGTAAAGGATATCTTCCACTCATCACCAAGCCTAACTCTTATTTGATGGTATCCTAACTTCAAATCCACCTTAGAAAAGTAACAAGAGCCTCCCAAGTTATCCATCAAGTCTTCTATCTGGGGCATTGGGAATCTATACCTGATTTTGATCTTGTTTATAGCCCTAGAGTTAGTACACATCCTCCATTTTCCATCCTTCTTAGGTGCAAGTACTGTAGGTACAACACATGGGCTTAAATCTTCCTTTTCAATCCCTTATCCAACAAATCTTGAATCTGTTTGGCTATCCCTACATTTTGGGTTGGTGTCATCTTATATGCTACTTTGTTTGGAAAATTTGCTACAGGAATGAGGTCGATCTAATGGCTTACATCCCTCATATGTGGTAATTCACTTGGCATTCCATTATCCATTATGTCATGGTATCTTTCCAACAATTCTTTTATCTCTAGTGGCATGTTGACTTTCTCTTTGATCTCCTCCTTTGGCTTCACTATCACTACACAATAGATTCCTTTCTCCTTCTTCATGGCTTTGAGAAACTCCTTCCTAGTCAATAAAATCACACTGGACCCCACATGCTTCTCCTCATTAGGGCCTTGCAATAGATCCATCTGAAACTTCTTCCCTAACTTGGTGATCACATAACTATTCTTTTCTCCATCGTGTATTGCTTTGAAAACATATTTCCATGGGCATCCTAGGAGTAGATGACATTCATCCATAGGCAGTATGTCACATAGGACCTTGTCCTTATACTCCCCTTTCACAAACTCAACCATAGTTTGTTCATCCATCACTATTTGTTGACCCTTGTTCAACCATGAAACTTTATAGGGAGTGGTATGAGGTATCCTTCTTAATTTCAATTTGTCCACCATCTCTATGGATACTATATTCTCAGTGGATCCAGAGTCCTCTATCACTTTGCAAATCTTCCCATGGGACCTACAAGTTGTCTTAAGCAAATTCTTCCTTTGTGGTGGCTCTATAGTGCTGGGAACCTTCAACAAAGATCTTCTCAACATCAAAGTCTCTCCATCCAATATTGGCCCTACCTTGGAAATGGGAGAAGTAACACATTGAGTGTCCTCCTCTTGCACCAACTGATTCCTTATATCCCCCGTTGAAGATGAGGAATCCTTTTCAAGACACTTGCCCATTGTGTGACCCACTTGGTTGTGATTGTAGCACCTACCAGTAAATACTGAATTGGATCTTCCTTGGTACTGAAACCTTCCCCTTGGTGGTCCTCTTCCTCTATATCCTCCCCTTTGAAAATATCCTTTGAACTGATTGCCCCCACTATTATCCATTGATTGATTATCTTCTTGTCTATTAGGGCTCTTTCCTCTACCAAAGTTACTCTTTCCTCTCTGAAAAACTCTATTATTGTTACCACCTCTTCCCCTTTGATGGAATTCATTCCTCCTTCTAGCCTTATCCCTTGCTCTCAAGGCTAATTGGAAACACTTGTGCATATTGTCAGGAGCCATCATGCTAATCTCATATTGTATCCCCTGTCTCAGCCCATTGAGATACCTTGTGATGCAGGAGCATCCTGGGTGTAAGGGCAATCTTGCATCACCCAAAAATATTTCTGTTTTCTTTTCAATAAGGGCTACCTTGTGCAGAGCTGCTATTTATGGAAACTTTCTATTTTTAGTAAGTTGGCCATATGATCTTGGAATGTTCTGATTTTGCATGTGGAGGTTCATCTCAGTCATATCAGCCTGCCAGTAAGTTTCATGGCTAGATCAGGTCTAGTTTTGAAGATATTGAAAATTTTCGGTATTGAAAACAGGGTACAAAAACTTTGGGCTCAGTTTTGAAGGCTTTAGAGGCCCCGGATGAGGTCAAAACTTGGGCTCGATGATGCTTGCATAATCAAATTGTTGTAGAGTGCTTCGTGGAATTTCCGAAATGGGGTATAATAGTCAATCGAGTCAACTGGTGATGACTTATGGTCTCCGGAAGTTGGGCCAAATGAAATAGCAGAAAATAATTTTCCTTCAAAATTTTCGGGTTTCAAAAGTTATTTTGAGCCGACTTTGATGTACTAAATTGAAAAATAAAATAATTCTAAGTTTGGTCGGCCCTAAGGGCTAAATTTCTGGAACCTTCTCGGGCGGTGGAAATTGCCTATATAAAGAAGGCCCGTAGTGTTGTYTTAGGCAGTTYGGGGACAGTTCTGGGTGGATCTGAGTAATAATTCAAGGCTTTGTCCTACAGAATATTGTAAGGGGAATGCCCATGTGGCTTTGCATATTGTAATTCTGAAAGTTGTAATTCCACATTTGTGGAGATAATAAGAATCCCATTTTCTATTCTTGCAAATTGTTGTTGCTTCTCTGTTTCTGTTATGTGTTTGAGGTATTAAGGGGAGAGCCCTTCATCACCTTGCCACCTTCTCCATTTCTTCTTCTTGTCTTCTAGCCCTTAGGCTCAATTTTTGGAACTCCTCCATGTAAGCACTTACTGTCATCTCATTTTGTCTAAAGTTCTGCAACTTTTGATATATCTGTATCTCATAGTCAGTAGGCAAGAATTATGCCCTCAATCTGATCTTCATCCTCTCCCAAGAAACAATCTTCTTCTTTCCACTAGTTACCCTATCATCCTGCATCATATTCCACCACACCAATGCAGATCCTTTGAGTCTAGCCTTAGCATAGCTGACCTTCTTCTCCTCTAAGACTTCCTTGTAATAAAAATGATTGTCAATGGCTTCAAACCAATCCAACAACTCTTCTCCATTCAAATTTCCAGAGTAATATGGTATGTGTTCCATAATATCCTTGTTAAGGGACTTAAAGGTATCTAAGAATACATTTTTTATTTTTCCATCTCAGGTTCTTTACCTTTGTTAGATGACTCTTCTGACTGACTTTCATCATCTCCATCACTCTCATCTCCCCATTCAGTGATCTTCTTTTTTCTCTTGGTCTTGGACACACCAGCCTTCTCCAAGAGGCCCTGAACCAATTCCACTATGGAATCCCTACTCATTTCCTTAGGAGGCATGTTTTCTACCTCTTGACTCTCTTCCACTTTAGATATACACAACCTTCAGGAAAATCTGGCTCTGATACCACTCTGATGCAGAGGGTTTTGGACTCTAGTGTTTTTCCTTCCTTAATTTTCTTCTTTCTCTACCACAACTATCCAATTGTTACCTATTTTTGGATTCTTCCACAATTAGGATCTCCAAGACCCTCACTATCAAATTCTCCTCCAAGGTATAGTTGATCTTTGGAAGATTCCAAAGTTTCTAGGCTTAACTACTCCAACTAGTTAATCAAATGCCTGATCTTCTTCACTAGATTTCCCCCTAGAATCCCAAACCCCTGTTAAGGATCTTCCCATACATTTAGCTAGGCTCTTTTATATCTTCTTGGCCCATCAAAGGTCATTCTGAACCCTTTCCCACACTTCTAAACTCATTTCCAATCCAATTGGTCTCAATTTCATTAGGAGGCCTAATTGCCCAATTCCTAGTAGGTCTAAATTCACTGTTTTTGGCCTAATGCTCCCAAAATCTCCAAATAATTCCACAAAATACCTTTAAATTATTCAAGGTATCAACAAACACTATTAGAATCCAAATTATTGACTTTTGGATGCACACACAACCCTAGTTTCTTGCAGGCCCTAGTTTTTATCCTATTATTTAGGCCTCTAGACCAGCCAGCATAAACAATTATCAAATTGATCTCCAAACTTTGATTCACCTCCTTCCACCTTTGAATCCTTTTAGGAGACTATCTAGGGCATCTGAAAATGCCACTAAGTCTTTTCCCAAAGATCATGGGTGCTCAAACCAATTCTTCCTTCACCCTATCCTAGTTCACCTGGATTCACTAGTCAGCCATAGGGCTTCCTATTTGGCCTAGGAAATCCATTGAGACTACAAGAATGAAAAAAAAAACCCTGTCTAGAGACTCTAACCCTACTTCCCCCATGGTTTCAGTCAATTCCACTGGTGGGTTCTTAGGTTAGAGCCATTTCTAACTAAACAACACTGTAATGTCACTTACAGACCAGTGAACTACAAAATCCTCTAACTATACACTACAGAAACTTGAAAGAAAAATATCTATTGCATATGAAAGCTATTTTAAAACACTACACCCCCATGGGGTCCCATATGCTCTGCCAATATGTACATAGTTGTACAGTAGCAAGGAAACAATGCAGATTACAAGAATGTAGTTACAATCATCCGTACAGAGGTCTCAAAAACAAATGCTGCAATCCAAAATTTTACTAACCATCCCAAATCATTGAATCCATGCTCATATGCCAAGCATGGGGTATTTACAACTGATCTAACTACATTTTTCAATTTCTTGCAAAAGTTGCTCGAGAAACTTTCAAAGTTGCTAGTAACTTTTAACACTTTGAGCATTTTGACTCTTTTTGTCAACTCGATGGGTGAGCTTGACTTCCATGACCCTAGATAGGGTATGTAGGGTCCTAAAACACACCTCAAACCCACATTACACTAAAATATCAAATTTTCACTATTTAAAGCCAAAATGACCCTAAAACACTTAATGAGAACTATGGCTCTTACAAACATGAAGTTAACTATCATTGCATCCAACCCATTGGACATTATTCCAATCCACACACAAACATATAAGAAAACCCTAAAACACACCAAAAAATCAAATAGGGAGGTGCCCTGCACCATGATTAGGGACTTGGTGGAGGTGAAGGAGACCCTGCCCGAGTAAGGCATGCATAAACATAAGTGTGTATCCAACAAAAATGCACTAAATTACCCACAAATAGATCATATTGCAAATGAGAAGTATTCCAGTAGAAACTATCCAAGATACACCAAGAAATTGAAGATCGAAGCAATTGTGATAAGGGCTGACTGAAACACAAAGATAAAATAAACAAAAAGGCCTCATGACCAAGCATTCATTCAATTCAAAATTTTGTGCCATGAACGAGATGGTGTGATGAAGGATTGATAAGCCAACGTTGAAAGGATGCATCTTGATAGGAAAATATTGATTTGATATCGAAATGCACATTCACTAGAAATGGTTGTGAAAGTAATGATAGCTAATAGACTCGATCTCAAAGTTGATTTGATAAAAATCATGCAGTCAAATTGTCTAGGAAAACCTCAGTTTCATGGGATGAAGCTCAGTATACTCGAAAAAAGACATAGTGCGAGTGGTGATGGGTTTAGATGATGCAAAATTGACTTGATGGGAGGAGGAAGAATGGTACTGGATTTTGAGAACATTTCATTGTGTGGATTAGAGGAAACATGAACTAGAGAGGCAATGGATATGGACAAACTTGTGAATTTTGGATTTTTTACAAATTTCAAATTTTTAGGTGTTTTCTGAGTTTATGATTTGTTTGGGATTTTTTGTAATTTTCATTGTTTTTGGATTTTTAAATTTTCTTCTATATAGAGAGGAAGTGCAGGAAGCAATTAGGTGATTTCAATGATATATATTTATTACAACCAAGAGGGAATATGTACAATGAAACACACACTTTTATACAATAAAGGGACCAACATATACAAAGCTTAGGAATTAGGATAATAGTATGAATCGTAACGGGCACATTCAATAATGGAACACCAAGGTAATAGGGGGATGGGTGATTGATGGTGGAGGAAAATGGAATTTTGATATATAATGGTATGGTCCACTATGTGTGAAGCCTATTGCTAGGTTTTGACTACACATACTTGTCCAAGGCGCCTGATTACCAAGTATTCACCATTAGATGGTTATTTCTCTTTACTTTTCATGCTTTTCTCCTATTGTTTCTTTTTGGATTTATGTTGTAATTATCAAGGTGCCTACTTACCTGGTTTTCACCAAGACAATGTTTTTCTCAAGAAATTTTATATTTTTTATGGATTCTTTTAGAAAAGTGGGGTACACTCCATGACTCAGGCATAAAATAATTTGAGATGAATGATATTGTTTGGATCATTCAGAGGCTCCCCTTTGGGTTTTGATAACTGATATGCCCCTAATCAAAAACATGTTCTGATGACATATGGGCCCAGCCAAGTGAACTCAAATTTTCCTTTCTTTTCTTTGTCTTCTTGCACCTTTTGGTTCTTTTTAACTACTAAAATTGCACCCTTATCAGATTATTTTAAACACTTGATACATTAGAGTGATATGGGAAATTTCCTAGGTAGTGGGTCACCTAAACTTGGAAAGAATCTTTAGGTTCTACGTCGGTTCCTATATGATGCTTCACCTAAAACCTTAATAAAACTACTTTCTTGATGGGAAAAGGGGTTGAAATCTTGCATAAACTTAAAATTTGAACTGAAACTTCTACGGCGATGCACCAAAATCTTAAACTTGCAGTATTCAAAAATATTATGATTCTTCGAACACCTAAAAACACTGGTGAACTTACACTACTTATTTCATCATGCATGTGCATAAATATTTCACATGGAGGTTTGAGAATGTATGTCTATGAAGGAAAGATAACTTTCACTACAATGAACTATAACAATTCCTTTGAAATAGACTGCAACCTTCACCAAACAATTAAATCACAGAGAGGATACAACATGAGACAAAAATGAAAGGAAATGAGACACTCTCACTAACATTACTATCAATCATACAACAATACACAACTCTACAAATAATAAGAAGGTAAAAATACTGTGAAAATGTGGTCTCTAATATAATTTATGCATATGCAAAATTGAGTTGCAAAAGGTATGCTAGTAGTGAGTAAAGGACTAAAAATAGTGACTAAGTCCCACAAATCTACATAACCCCAGACCCCTTGAAAAGTGAGTAAAAATACTTAAATACAAAATTTCTAATAGCCCAAGATGGATGTTAGAAAGTAGGCCTCAAAAAGAGGAGTAACAAAGCCATGTTTAATATACAGAAGGTTGGAACTTGACACATGTCTAAACAGGTCCACAAAATACTCAAAAATATCATAAGATCTTTTTAATAGTTCCACAGACTGAGTTTGAGTCTACTCGAGTTCCTCCCTTATTTCTCTAACAACCCTAGATGTCTTCCATATGTATGTGAAAGTAAAAACTGCCACCTTTAACATAGTTGACCAACCTTTTGTGGAATGCCACATGGAATCATCTGATTTTCCCTCTTATCTATCTTGTCATCTTCCACATGGGTATGGGGCCACCACGTGTAGGGATCTCGCTATCCCGTGGGAATTTCTCTTTCCTTGTCACATTTGATTGTAGGATCGCGATGTGTTGAAATGTAGCATCTCCATCTGACTCAACTTGGACACATGGCCTCACCTTGTTTATTTGGGATTTTATTAATTTCCTTCTTCTCCATCAATTCTTGATGACCGTTCTATTTTCCTTTCTGTCACTTTTAGAAATCACACCTTCAAGATTTTATTTATGAAGCTCTTATAATTTCCCTTGGCTCTTTGGCTCTTCTTGCTTTTGGAAATCACACCTCCTTGCTCCTATTTCTGAAGCTTAGAGAATTTTCCCTTGCACTTCAGGATTTCAAAAACCGCATGCATGTCTTTCTATTCCTAAAGATCACTCTTAATTTGCACTATTCTTCACTGTTTTCTCCTTTGGAAATCATATGCCCAAGCCTCCATTTTTGAAACCCTTATACTTAAGAATTTCTCTCTCTTATAGAAATCACACCTCCAAGCTTATATTCCCCAAGACCATGACTTAGAGACATAAGAAATTAAAATGAACCTCCTTGACCGCGAGTCCCACCAAATAACCTCCATTTAGCCCTGCATATTGACCACCTCATGACCATTGAGCACACAACCACTTTCCAAAAGTCGCTTTCCTTTGGATACTTATCTTTTTGCATTGGTGTATAAAAATAAGTACTAAGTGACCCACACTATAAATGTGGGATAAGTTATTTAGGATTAGTCCTCTGCATCCCCAACATGCACATTAACCAGTCTCTTCCTTGTTTCACTTGGCCAGAATTCTTCACCTACATTCTCAGAAAACCATGAAAGCTTCATCTAAACTATAACATGTCTCTCAATTTTATGTTGGGCTTGAACTCTTGTAGGATCCCATTTTATCTACATATTATTAATAGACAAACCGTCTTCCTAAAAACATTTCATCAATGGTGGGAATTTTGGTAACATTTATGGTGACCTCTCAAGGGTTTTTTCCTGCTAAATAGAAAAATACCAGTAGCCTTGTGCAATATATTGGGAACTGAGTCAGATAGTAACAAGAAAAAACCTTATTTATGTAGGATAAAACCTTATAGTTTACATCAGTTAGGTCTTAAATTGAATTTTTTTTTACAATTGATGGGTTTAGATCCCCTATAATGAATAATAGGTGTGTTTTCAGCATGATTAAAGGCAATATGCTTTGAGTGCTTCTTTGGAATTGGAAATGTGTAACAGTAGCATGTGATTTTAAAAAAACTTAGGGAAAATTAGAAAACTAAGACACTACCAACACAAAATAACCGTGCAACAACACTTATTGAACAAGGAAAAACTCCTAAACTATAGTGCAACAAAACTTATTGAAATTTGAAAACCTAAACTAAAAATCATAAGCTAGGGCATGCCTCACATAAATTCTTGAGGTGTATACCATTAACCGGTATAGGAAGAACTTCTCCTTCCATTGCGGACAGCTAGAATGCATTGTACTCTCTATACTCTTTTATCAGGAATGGTCCACTCCATATGCTTTCAAACTTTGTATGTCTGTCTGGTTTATTCTTTAACTCATCCCACCTAAGGAATAGGCCTCCTTCATTGAAAAATTTTGGGGTTGTCTTCTTGTCAAAGAACTTCTTGGTTTGGATTTGATGATACTCTAACTGCTTCATAACTTTCTCCCTGATTTCTTCCAACTACATAAACTGAGAATTCCTTACCCCCATTAGATTAGCTTCTTCAAATAACATCAGTTGAGTAGCTAAGTCTAATGTCACTAGCTCTATTGAAATATCCATCCTAGCTTCTTTTTCATACACTAGGACATAAGGGTAATTACCAATACATTTCTTAGGTGTTATCCTATCAGCCCACAAAGAATATTTTGACTTAGTATACAAATCTCTTTGGTTATCCTATAGTTTCCTCTTGATGTTCTTGATTAGATTTTTGTTAGTTGACTCAGCTAATATGCTACCTTGTGGATAGTAATTTTATGAGGTATTGAGGTAGATACCATTCTTTACAACCCAATCAGTGACCCTCAGTTTAATAAATGCCAAAGCATAATCTGAAATGATTGAATAGGTACACCAAATCTAGTCACAATATCCTCATATAAATTAAGGATAATAGTCTCATTGGCTTCTTTAAAAGCTACTACTTCAGTCCATCTTGTGAAACAATTATTTATAGTAAGGATCGAGTTGTTCCCAACACTTGAAGGTGGATTAATGACTCCTATAAAATCAATACCCCATCTCATAAAGGGTTGTTCTACCTGAATTGACTATAAAGGTAAAGCTGATAACCTTTCTTTTCTTGTAAACATGGAACATTTTTCCTATTTCCTTGTCCAATAATAAACATCCTTAAACAAGGTGGTCCAATAATAACTATCCCTCATAATTTTCCAAGTTATAGTTCTTGCTAAATAATGACCTCCAAGAGGACCATCATGAAACTCAAAGAGTATTTTATCCATTTGATCATTTGCAACACATGTCAAAAGAATGCCATTGTGATCCTTCCTAAAAATTACATTATCAATCAACACATAAGCAATATATTGGAGTCTAAAGTACATTTTTTAGCCTTGTTAAGATTAGGTGGGCATTCACTGGTCTGCAAGAAATGAGTCATCTCTTTGAGCCATCTTCTTGGTTAATTATTCTTAGTTTCATCAATTAGGATAAGCATTTCCTCTTCTATATTTTTATCTTCTTAAGGAGGCTCAACCATTTTTTCACACAAGCCTTTCCCTCTAGCCATCTTTGTCACTTGTATATCCACATCAAACTCCATTACCTTGGTTATCCAACCAATTCTCTTCTCATTGAAATCCTTGGTAAGAAGAAACTCCTTGACACTAGGATGGGCATTATAAAGAATATGTATGAACTTTTTAAGGCTTTCCATCACATCCAAAACATGTTTCTCCACATAATTGTACCTTTTTTCATAATCTTATTGTACGCCTCTCTCTCCGGTTTCCCACAGCTTTCCAAGGGCGGGGGTTAGTAGCAAAGGTTCACAAGTGAATGCAAATAAAGTATGCAATAACTACTAAACGAATAACAGAAACGTGAGCAATAAAATGTACAAACCACAAAAAGGAAGAAAAATGAATGCAAACCCTTCGATGCTTGAAGCTTCTATTGTTTCTCTCTACTCCTTCCGAAACGCTGTTCTTGATGCTCAATATTGGCTGGGCAGCGTCTATGACTTGAGAAGC
>MU227615.1:3979279-4002348 GCA_018584345.1 Thuja plicata | reverse complement strand
AGAGGTGGGTGAAGTTACCCATGTGAACTGGAGAGGTGGGTGGAGTAACCCATGTGATGTAATTGGAGTTATCTCTTTGAAGATAAATGAGTTTTTAATTCATTTATTTAATAATTGTTTTCAACATTTGAGATAATTGAATTCTTTTTAATTAAGAATTGCTTTATTTGATGAAATTAAATTAATTTAATTGAAATTAATTTAATTGGAAGAATTTAATTAGTAAGTTTAAATATTTGATTTAAACTATAGGAAATTGAGTTTAATTAATCAATTAATGGTAATTAATCAATTAAAGCTTAATAAATTAAATAAAATTAATTATTTAATTAATTTAGGGAATTGGATTAGATGATTTGAGAATTGAATTTAGAGGAAAATAGATGATTAATTAACGATTAAAAAATCATTAATTAATAGGTGAAAATTAGTGTTTTTAATGTAAAGTCGCAAGCCTGTCCATTTTAGGGTGTCTACACTTATAAACCTTTTCTAAAGAAATCAATGGGCTACTCAAGGCCCTCATCATTTTTTTCCACTAGAATTGAAGAAATTATCTCAAGGCTGTCATATGCATACAATACAAAATCCTTGTGAAAGTTAGGATTCATCAGTGTTGTGGAAGATGACAAGCCTTCCTTCATGGCTTGAAAACTATTATTTACTTCTCTAGTTCAGCGGAATGGTGCATTCTTATTTAACATGGATGTCAACAGCTTCAATAAATTTAATGTCAGGCAAAATTATTCTAACAAAGTTGATTCTGCCTATAAATCTGTATAGCCCTTTCTTGTGATTAGGTAATTGTAGCTCCAAAATAGCTTGAACTCTTTCAGGATCCACTATTGTACCATGTTTAGAAATAATATACACAAGTAATCTACTTTAATGAACTACAAACACTGACTTCTTGGGATTAAGAGAGATGCCAAATTACCTACATTTTTCAAAAATTTATCTTAAGTGACCTATGTGATCCTTATATTCTTTAGAATACACGGTGATATCATCTAAGTACACAAGCACAAACTTATACATTAAACTAGAAAAGGCCATATCCATATCCTTTTGAAAAGTAGCTCCTACATTGGATACACCAAATGATATCCTCTTATAAGCCATGGTACCACATTTAGTGGTAAAAGCTATTTTAAATTGATCCTCATCCTTCACTAAAATTTTATTATGACTAGAATAACCATCAAGGAGTGAAAAATGTTCAAAACCTGAAATAAATTGAAGGATCTTTTCCATTGATGGTGAAGGATGGTGGTCTTTCAATGAAGCCCTATTCAAATCTCTGAAGTCAACACATAACCTCAACTCCCCATTCTTCTTTCTCAAAGAGACTAAGTTTTAAACCCAAGAGGTATGTTTGATAGGGTAAATAACACCACTTTCTATCAGCTTATTTATCTCTTTTTGCATCAAAGGCTCTAGTTTGGGATTGGCTCATCTTTTCTTTTGCCTAATTAGTTTTGCATTTGGCTCTAATTCTATGGTGTGTTGGGCCAATTGTGTAACAAATCCTTTTAGATCATTATATTCCCATGAAAACACATCATTTAATTCTTGAAATAATTTAGTAAAAGCTTTCTTTTCTTGCTGTGAATTTATTTTACCAACCTTAAGAAGCTTACCTTTAAAGATTTCAAGCTCCTCATAATGTTCCTCTTTGATCAGTATACTCATTTTGTTCTTTTTAAACATTTCATCTGTACTAAAAAATGATTCTAAGGTGACCAATCGCTTGGGTATCTTATTAGACCTTAACTCAATTACTTGATCACCATATTGCTGCTTCAATTTGTCTTGGTTAGCTGTTGCAAAAACATCCTCTTTAAGTAGAAAATTTAGAATTTTCTCATCACTATCAAAAACCTTCCAATTAGTGTTATTATCTAGAATAGAAGGCCATACAATTATCTTGACATGTTTTTGTACTTTATCCTTACTAATCTTATTTGGAATCTCAACTTGTGCACCTACTGCAGCTAGTCTATCAGCATGTTGATTTTCTCTTCTAGGTGTTAAGGTGATATTGAATGCATCAAAAAACTCTAATAAATCCCAAATGTGGTTCTTGTATGACTTCAATGTATCATTTTTAACCACATGCAAGCCCCTAACTTGATTCACAACAAGGTCACTATCCCCAAATACTTGAAGACACTTGATATTATTTTTTCTAGCTCATTCTAGACCTTGAATCGAACCTTCATATTCAGCAGTATTACTAGTACATGCAAATTCAAAACAAAAAGGAGCATAACAATTATCTCCTTGTGGGGATACAATAATTGCACCTCCACCAGCTCTATTCTTATTTCTAGATCCATCAAAGTACATTTTACATACTTGATTCTGCTTTTCAAAATTCTAATCTGCAACTTTTACAAGGTTTGGGATCACTACATCAGGCTCACATGTCATGTACATCCCTAAACCAGCGTCTTCAATGATAGTATTTTGATCTTCATGATCATTTTCTTCTTCTCATTCATCCAACAAGATGTTTTTAATACCTTCCACTTGAGTATCCGAATCCTAGACTACAAGGTGTTCATCATGATCAAAGGAAAGACAATTAGCATTTATGGCACTAGGTGCATAGGGCTCAATGTGATCTTTGTCCAAGAATTCAGATTTTATGGTCACTTTAGCTCCATATCTTGTTATAAATAACATATGTGACCAATCTGAGGACAAATAACCTCCTACTTTAGTAGTGAAGTCCATTGATAAACACAAGGAAAAATATGGACGAAGGTCTATAACAAATATTTCTTTCAATATAGAAAAATTAGGACATGCATGGAGAGTGGGGCTTCCATCCTTAACTAGACCTATAGTACTTAGAGTTGATCCATTAAAATGTACTACTCCTTTCTCAAGGGGCTAATATTTGAGGCCTACTTGGTCTAGAATCTTCTTTGGTATGACTGAGCTTGTAGCTCCACTATCTACCATGCAATTATGAACAAGCTTATCCCCTATAAAGAGAGAAATGTAAAATGGAGGAAGCTTGACATCTTTACTTATTGATTTAGTGCTATCCTTAGAATCATTTGTAAGAACTTTTAAAGGATCATCAGAAGCTTAAGAAATAGAAAATTATCTTTCCTTTAAAGCAGAAGATAACATATCAACTTGGCAAGGAATAGAAAGAGTAAAGAGTATCCCACATATTCATAGTAACATTCATCCTCTTCATATTTTCAACAATATTGAATGAAACAGTTGCATGTACCTTTTGGGTAGCCTTAACACCCGTAGGCTTGATTTTCACTTGAGGCTACTCCTTGGATTTCTCTTAAGGAATTCTTTGTAGGACCTTGGTGACTTGAGGAGTAAGTGGGTTTGCACCTGCAGCATCTTGGTTGCTAGTTGTTGTTGGTTGAGCTTCATCTAGAGATCTTTTCTTACTTCTGGTATTTTTTGCAACTGAAGTATCATCTCTATTTACTCCAAAAAATTCTTCACCTTGCCAATTGAGAAAAGTGGCATCAACTGGAAGTTGGTTTTGCTGGTGTGAACTTTCCTCAGCAATTGGCTAAGATCTTAATGAACCTTTCACCATGAGTGCTTGATTAATTATCTCATTTGAACAATTGGCTTTATTATGAGCTTGATTGCAAGGAAAACACCATTTATAATTTGTAGCAAGGTTATTTTGAATAGTAAAAATATCCTTGATTGGATTGGTAGCATTAAGTGGTACTAGAGTATAAGGTTGATAATGCCTTTGATTTAGATTCTACCTAGATCCATGAAAATTTACTTGATAAGGTGGTTTATTACCTTGATATTCTTGCCCCTGACCTTGGTAGTGCTAGTTAGCTCCTTGATACTACTGATAAGGTGATCTAGAATCTTGATATTGTTTCCTTATGCGTGTCAACTCATTTCCCAAAGTTTGCAATAAGGTCTTTATCTTTGGTTGATTATCTTTTATCTTTAGCAACTCTTAAGAAGGTCCTCAAACTATTGATTCATGATTTGTAAAAGGTTGGGGAGCTGATGTAGTAGGAAAAGAATTGAATGGGGGTAATTGGAAATGCATTTTAGGCTGGATATTAAGAAAAATAGGCATAGGTGGCCTTGGGGCTATCTTTCCAGCTTGTATAAGGCTATTTTTAGCTCTAATGGCTACCCCAAAGGCATGGGGAAGTGAGGTACCTCCCATAGATTATATCATAACTAAGATATCACTATTAAAACTTCTCAAATAATAAATAAATACATGATCTTCTGAAGGCATTACCATTGCAGGGATCATATTCCATGACTTATGAAATCTATTTTTGAAGTCCATCATTTTATCTTGAGGACCACGTTTGATGATAGTAGGTTGCTCCCCCAAAGACAAGTAATCTCACTTGTCTTCAAAATGTCTAGTTATTAACCCACCAAGAACATCCCATGAGTCAATTGAGCCAACAACTAAAGTCTTAAACCATTCCAAAGCTTTCCCCTTCAAGGATACTGCCAAAAAATTGACTACAACATCTTCTTCTGTAATATGATGTACATTGCATAAGGTAGTTATATCTCGTATGTGATAAAAAATAGTAGTTTGATCTTCACTATTAAAATTAGGAAAACCTTTTAAGGATTCCAGTGGTACATCATGATGATTTGGGAAATTTAAAGGACTGTCTTGATTGAAATTCACAAAAGAAAATCTTCTTTCCATAGCTATAGGATGAACTGGAATTTTTTAATGATCAACAAGAGATGGACCTTGTAAGTTGATTGTGATTCCTATTATGAGGGTTGAAATAAAAGATTTTTCAAGTTCAAATGATCCTTTTAAGAAAGTTGGCCTTGATGAATGCCTTCTAATAGCTTGGAAATCAAGAGTATCAGACCTAGCTCAGTCTGATTGTTGATTCTTTGTAAGTGTTCTCCCTCTTCTTCTAGGAGGCTCTAATTAAAAATACTCATAAGAATTTGAACTCCTGGCCTGAATTCTTCTCATAAAATGCTAGACAAGCATTGGTCTCTTTTCCTTTACAAAGAGTTGCTAGATATATTGAATGATAACCTCTTTTTCTGCTAACATATCCAAACAACAAGAATTACAAAATATTCTTACTGGTGTCCCACCAGGTGTTCCAATACTGTTAACTACTGAAATTGCACCCTTATTAAATTCTTTTAAAAACTTGACACTTCAGAGCAACATGGGAACTTTCCTAGGTAGTGGGTCACCTAAACTTGGAAAGAACCTATGGGTTCTAGGTTGCTTCCTATATGACACTTCACCTAAAAAACTTAATAAACTAATTTCTTGATGGTAAAAGGGGTATAAAGCTTGCATAAAATTAAACTTTGAATTGAAACTACTACAGTGATGCACCAAAATATTAAACTTGCAGTATTTAGAAATATTATGATTCCTCAAAGACCTAAACACAGTGGCAAACTTACACTACTTATTTCATCAGCATGTTCATAAATATTTCACAGGGAGGTCTGAGAATGTATATGTTTATGAAGGAAAGATAAAGTTCACTACAAAAAACTATAACAATTCCCTTGACATAGACTACAACCTGTAAAAAATACTTTAATCACAGAGAGGATACATCATGAGACAAAACTAAAAGGAAATGAGACACTCTCACTAATAGTCATATCAATCATTAAACAATACACAACTCTGCAAATAACAAGAAGGTAAAAATACTATAAAAAGATGGTCTCCAATATAATTTTTGCATATGAAAATTGAGTTACAAAAGGTATGCTAGCAGTGAGAAAAAGGATGAAAGTAGCCACTAACTCTCCCAAATCTACATAACCCAAGAACCCTTTAAAAGTGAGTAAAAAATCACTTAATTATAACATTTCTAACCGCTCAAGATGGATGCTCCAAATTAGGCCTCATATAGAGGAGTAGTAGAGCCATGTATAATATACAAAATTTTGAAACTCCACACATGTCTAAACAAGTCCAAAAAATGCTCAAAATGTTCATAAAAGCTTTTTAATAACAATAGATTGAGTCTGAGTCTACTCGAGTTTGTCCCTTATTTCTATAACATAACTAGATGTCCTCTAGTGTATGTGAAAGTAAAAACTTCTAGATCTAACACAATTGACCATCCTTTTGTGGATTACGACATGGAAGCATCTAGTTTTCCCTCTGATCTATCTTGTCATCTTCCACATGGGCATAGGGCCACCACTTGTAGGTGTCTTTCTCTCCTGCAAACTTTCTATGTCATTGTCACCTTTGATCATGGGACCGCAACACTTTGACATGTGGCATCTCCATATGAATCGGCCTAGACACATGACCTCACCTTCTTTCTTTAGGATTTTGGAAAACACCTTCCTGCCCATCTATTCGAGATGTTAGAACTATAAAATTTGGTTAGATCTTTGTTAAATTTTTCAAATTTGACATCACTTGTGCTAACCTTGTTGTAAATATTGTCTTATCTATCGAGCAAATGGAAATCAGCTTGTCAAGTTAATCATGTCCTATGTTAGAGTTTGTTTTTTCCCTTGTTTATCCTTGCAAAATAATTGTGGAGGTTAGTCGATATCAAATTGTCCATGTCTGAAAATCAACGTTCTTTATTCAAAGGTTAGCGTAAGTTTGCAAGGTTAGACTAATGTAATATAAAATACTTGCAACCTTGAAAAATAGTTAAGTCTTTTATGTCATGCATTTGCAATGGTCTTATTCCTAAACATCAAACAATTGCGACCTTGCAAAATGGCTAGTTTGGAGTGTAGCATATGGTTGCGAGTAAGTTATCTAGTTAAGTTTTTAAGTTGTGACCATGCACTAAAGTTAAGTTAGGCAGTCAAGTCATGTATGGCGCAAGGTCGTAAAACATTTAGTGATTAGTATCAAGTAGTTGTGACCATGCGTTAAGGTGTGTTGGCAGTTAAATGAAGTTTGTTGCATGGTCAAAAGAGTTTTCAATGGTCAAGTTACCAAGGTGTGATGGTGTGAAATGGTGCCACATGTTTAAAGAAAATATAAAGTAAATAGATTAGGCATAGCCCCACAAGGTTTAAAGGTGATGTTTTTTTCCTGTAGTGTTGCAAAATGATAACACGTAGACATGGTATCATGATGAATGGTTGGCACATAGTCGCAAGATGTTTTGGTTTAAACATTTGAAGTTTGTAATTCTATGAAGAGGTTAAAGATAGTTTCCAGCACGAGGTTGCACAGTTATAATAGAGTTTACCCCAAGGGTTACGACCATGTGGAGGTAAATGCTATAGGTTAGCACAAGATTGCAAGTCACTCTTTTGAGTCATGAAGTTAAGTATGATACAACGGGCATAGCTTATGAGAGTTGAAAAGGGACAAGTGGGATGAGATCTGAATGAGAAAGTGGCATGACAATGATATTCTAGCACATTAATCAAATGAATTTTAAAAGACTACTCAAGGTTTCTGATTTTGCAGCCTGATGACATGACCATTTTCATTTCACGGCTAACTACAATTATTATGTGTTAACATTAATGGTGAATTGATTGACAAAGAGTTGGTACTTGAGAGAAAGCTTTAGAGAAATTTCCATAGCTATCATTTACATGTCTATTTCCAATCTTGTTTTCTATGAGAAGCAAAGTGCCTTGAAAATCAAACTGTTGTAGTTGCAGAGAAGAAGCTTTCTTGTTTGATTCAAAGAGTTTGTTACTTGGGAGAAATATCTGAACTAAGTACTTCTACCAAGTCTGCAACTATAGGGAGGAAAAAAAACATTATTTTAGAAGAATGGGTTCAATTGTTTCCAAGAACCTTAAATGTAATTCCAGAAAATGATCAAACATGGAAGGACATATGTTCTCGCTATAAGAATCTAGATAGTCTGGGTTCTTCTGGTACATCACTCTTTTTGTTCTTCTTCAATAATAGAATGAGGGATATTCCGGTATGTAATCCATGGGTTTTGAATATGGATAAATTAATTTTTCCTGATGTGTTCATGGAAGTTAACCAAGTAAGGGTTCTCGAAAAACATTATTGTCAGCTTAAAAAATGTGTAAGGAAGAATGACAAAGAAGCTTTGGTGAGAATTGATAGATCAAGTTTTGTGGAAGCATTCAGCATTTCTGGTGCCATGAGTGTATATATAGACTTGGATGATGAAAAAGAGGATATATCATCTGTACAAGACTGTAATGAAGAAGAATTTAATGCCCAAATTCATGCCCAATGATGGAAAGAGACCTATACCAGTCCCAAGTAATGTAAAGGAACCTAATGATTTGGATACATTATTCAATTTTTTCTAATATACAGTATATGGTCTTTGCAAGGTATTGGGAGATGAATGAGGAAAGATAGTCACAAAAGATTTGTTGATGATGGCTTTGGATATCTAGCATCTGCATGTGAACAAAGAATATGACTACATTTTCTATATAGTTGAGAGAATTCAGAGTGACTTAGAGGCAATACAAAGCAATCCTTCCAAGATTGACTTCAAGTACTACTCTATCCTCATGCATCTTATTTTTTAGTGCAATTTTGACCACATGGATAAGGAGTGTTTGGATTAATGGGAAGTAGTACTAAGAGGGGAGGGGTGAATCAGTACCTCTAAAATTTTTAACTCTTTTCACCTTTCATCATTAACAATCATTCTTTACTGTATTACTGACCCTATCTATTGTTCTTCTTATGTATGTAATATTAATTCATAATCTTTAATTGTTTGCAAAATTCAAATAAAATTTCATGAAAGTAATAAAAACATAACACAAGATATGATATTGCAGAAAAATCCTGTTAGGAAGTAAAAACTATGGTGGGGATGACATCCACAAAACTTCACTATCTACAGAATGGAAGGGAGCCGATAAAGGATTACAATTGATCACTTCTAATGATCTACCCTGTTAGGAGTATTAAAGTGGAGACCTATTAAGATCTACTCTATTAAGAGCTTTAGCAACACTGATTTAAGTGTGTACTCAGTTAAGAGATTTACAATAGGACTGTTAGGTCCACCTTTCTTGATAGGATTTCCTAAGTGTACTACACTTGTTAGAATGAGTACAATATGTTTGACCTGACTATATGCAATCTATAATTGATGATCACAGATCCATTAAATCTCTCATAATATGAATATCACCTATAGTGATTGATTAATACCCTTTCTCTACTCATTGGTAGCCTATGTTCTATTCTTGAAACTGATTTAATCCTTTTCAGTCCTTCTACATGAATTCTCTTTTCTGATCCTTACATGCTCTCAGTGGCTACAATCATCATCGAACAACATGTTCACAATAGATTGAGCATCTATTTATACAAGTATTTGACCTATTCTAGAATCACACATTACAATGTTAACTCTAGATCCAAGGTTTACAAATTGACCTTGATCTTTATTTTGCATGTTTTAAATCAATTAAACTAATTAAAACAATAATAATTACATTGCTTCCTTTGCACATAATGAATTTAAAACAAACCAAGAAGCTAAATATACAACTTCAATTATTTATCTGACGTGGAAATTCAGATCCACTTTTTACAGGATGTAACTGACAGTTGGTTCTTGAATGTCGGGTTTAACTAAAAGTATTTTGGGATTCCTTCATTGAACTGTTCATCGGACTCCCTTCATCTGTTGGGTTCCTCTCTTTGCTATTCCAATGGGTTGCACTGTTGTTACTCGTCAGGTTCCTTTATCCTTTTTGTCATCGAGAAACACTGAATAGTGTTTTTCAAGATGCTTTGTACTTGGCAGTATCGAGTAACCTTGGTGTCGAGTAGTGTTGTTCCCTATCTGTCGGTGTAGTGTAAACCAATGGTGTAGATCATGTTTTTCCTTGTATATACTAATGGAAAAATATAATGCCTTCAATCTCCCCCTTTGACATTAGTATCAAAAACTGATATGTGCATAATACTAAAGTGTTTAGTGTGTACACCATGTCTATATCCTTGTCATTAAATGAATCCCCCTAATTGTATGCATCAGTATAGTATAAGTATATATACATGTATACTTACCTTTGTACTATTCATTCCTTGTTCTTTTCTCTTTCAAATGTTTGACTGTACACGTCATTTCCTCATTTAATTTCCCCCTTCTTTTACTGTGACTATACATATCACTTCCCCCTTTATTTCATACTCATGACAAAAATGTACAACTTATAAGATGCCAAAAATGTGACAAAAATGTGTAACTTACAATGTGTCAAGAATATGTGAGTGGGTGTTCTTGATATCTTCGAGAAATTTCTCCCATTTTTATTTCAGTAGTTCTAATGTCATGCTCTCTAGCTCTAGTCATGCATGCATCTAATAAATGTTGTCTATGATAGACATTTTTGGGGTGGCAATTAGTGCTTTTGCCTCTGTCATATGTTTTTGCAGTAGTGTGAGTGTCGGTAAGAGTTGTGCTTGAAGCTCATTTACCTCATCTCTAAACTTTGTCTCTGCAATCTGTATGTCTTGTCTCAATTTTTGAGCTTGCTTGAGTTGCTCATTGTGCAATTTTATTGCCTCTTCACTATTCATAAGACTTTTTGCACTTGTCTGAAGATCAACATCTATTTGTGCTATCTTGTCGGTATACTCCTGGGTGAGTTGATCAAGCATGCATAAAATTTGTATTAAGGTTATAGCTTCTGAGATTATCAGATCTATTGTGCTAACCAATTCAGAAAGATTTACCTTTTGCAATGCCACTTCTTGGCTTATCTTTTGTGCTAGCTTGAACTCATATTTTTGTTCAAGTTTTTCTTCCATCACCTTCTCAGCATCTATGTTCTGAGATGTGATTGTGTCTATGAGAACCACTAGTTGATCAAGCATTGAGGTTGTTTGATCAATATCTACATCTGGTACAATTTGTTGAAGTATTCCTCATGCTACTTAAAGTACCTCTGCTTCTTTTCTGGATTTCCTCAATTTGTCTTGCATTGCCTTCCTCTCACAAATTATTGCATGCTTTGTCAATTGAGTTGGATCCAATGTCCTGGGATCACAAACTGGAATCTAAATGATTTCATCCAGAGTCACTGGATTCTTATGCTTTCTCTTTTTCTTCTTTGATACTTATGTGGATGCAGATGTATGAAATACCATTGCTAGTTCATTTGTCCTCTCTGAAGTGCTTGGTGAAGTCTTTTTTGAAGATGCTTCTTGAGTTTTCTACTCGGGGTGCACCTGTTTGTTTTGTGAAGACATCTCTCCATCAACCTTTGGTGTCTCTACTGATTTTTATTCTATTTTATTTTCCATCTCATCTCTCTTTTCTTCTTCACTCTTTTCTTTATGTGTTTCCTCTTCTACCTTTTGTGTCTCCTCTTTACTTTGATCAGTAGACTTATCTTTCTAATCATCGGTTGCAACTTGCTCTGTAGTTGTGTCCTTTGTGTCATCTGTGGTGTCGTTTACTTCAATATCACCCTTGTCCTCGAGTGTTTTTGTATCTTCTGCATTAGACCCTTCATTACCTTCTAGTATATTGATGACCTTCATCACTAGCATATTTCTTTGTGTTCTAGCTTGTGTTGTATCTAGAGTGGTGTCCTGCTCATCGGTTTGGTCTTTTTGAGTAGTGACATCTTCATCTTTTTGTATTTTTTCTGCAGGGTCTGGCTTTGTTGTGTCCATGACTGAAGTGTCCTACCATGTCTCATCAGCAACATCCATGTCTTTATTGGCTTGGGTCTCAATTTTTTTATACTTGATCTGATCCTTAAGTGATATGAATATAACAACATCTTTTTGTGCATCCTTATCAAAGTCATAATGTGTGATGTCTTGAATGTCAAGATCATCCATGACTTTGTCCAAATCTATTGGCTCCATATTTTCAATATTGTCCAAAGCAATGTGCCAAGGACTTGCCTTGTCTTTCTCCTCCTCTCTATGAGGTGTGTTGGTGAGAAGTAATTGTTCCTGACAACTTGTTGACTCTGCACGAAGATCTATGAGTTGTCTCCCCTTAGTCATAGTCATTGTGTCCAACTCTATCAACTTATCCTCTAGAACTTTATAGGCTTTTATCTTGGCTAAAAATTTTCATGAGTGCTTCTTCATTATCTCATTGATTTCTTCAATCTTACATTCAGGAGGCATAAGTTTGAAAATTACCCTATCCCTTGCTTCTCTTTCAGTTTGTAGAGCATATGACCACTGTTGAGATATTCTACTACCCAACTCTTTGGGAATTTGATTGAAAATTTTAGCTGGTACATATTTGAATTTTACCATTGACCTGATTATTACCTCTTGTATCTTATTTTGGTCCCCTGGTTTAAGTGTATCCCATTGTCTTCTTTTGTTATCATACATAGTTCCAGATGGAGCAATGGATTCAACAGCCTCATCAATTGTTTGATTTCTGAAATTCTTCTTCACTACATCAGGCTCATCCTCTTTAGAATCCTCTATGTTAGATTTAGTCCTGGCCATTCTTTTTATCCTCTTTGTAGGTGTTTGTTTCTCTGTTTGCTCCTTTGTTTGCTTTGTTGGTTGCTTCCTCTTATAGGTCCTTACTTGACCTTTCTTAAGAGGTGTGTTATCGGTCTTACCAGTTTGACTCCTTGTCCTCTATTTTTTTGTAGGAGGTGGAGGTGTATAAGACTCAGTTTCCTCAGAGTCTAATTTATGCTCATCTTTCCCTTCACCGATGGTACCCTGTTCATCGATTTGCTTAGTTTTTTCTTGTTCCTCCTAACCGATAGAATATTTTTAAGATTCTTAACCATGTTATTCTTCTTATTGAAAATCTTTTTGATTTCTAGGCCTCTTTTAATCTTTGAACTAGCCTCTTCATAAGTGCCAAACCTTGGTTGCTTGCTGTCAATTGGCTCATTGATCAATGCATCAATAGCATTGGTTGCTTGATCTATGTTGATTTCATAATCAAGATGGGCTAACCAAGTTGTTCTTGGTACAACCAGTTTTATGTGGGTGAAGTCTGTATCCACCATAAAACATTTCTCATCCCTATTTTTTTCACTCAGTTGCTCAGGGATCCGTGTTCTTTCCATCATCTTTTCCTTGAATTCAAGGAAGTATGCATTCATAAATGAATCAAAGTTATCTCCTAGTGACTTAATTAGTTCACTAATTTGTAGTGTCACTGGCTTTGTAGTGTCCCATTTCACTTTTCCTACTAAAGGAAAGTATTCTTGAAAGTAGAAAATTATACACATGATAAGTGAGCCAAACTTACATGTGTTAGTCTTTGTAGACCTAATTGTGTTCATGTTCTCATCACGTTGCTTTAGTAGGATCTCGCACAAATCTATCTAAATTCCCTTTGTCACTATCTTGTAAATTTTTCTTACTGATGTTGATGATATATTGTTTAGCATGCTTTCCTAAAAGATCTTGTAACCAATCACACTTGCACCAAACCTTAGTTCCTAATCCGTGATGGTGTTTACCTTAACACCTCTATTATCCCATTGAGATTTTGTGAGCTTTTCAACTTCTGGCCTTGAAGGATGCTTGTGTGCCTTAGGATTTTTGGTTATTGGATAACCAGTGACAGCATGAAGGACATCCTTAGTGATTTGTTTGGGTTGATCTAGCCACAACTTTTGATCATGCATTCTACTAAGTACCAACCTAATCCAGTCAGTTTTGAAGTCCCTTGGGAAATATAGGGCATTGGTTATTCCCTTTACCTATAGATTCTTATGTTGATTTTTTAGGTTTCCTTCTGCATCACAAAGCTTCTTGTAAGCTTCATCCATCTCCAGATAACCTATTTCAGCAATCTTACAGTGAATATAGGACCTTACATCCTCTATTAACAAAATGCTAGGTGAAATCATAGAAAATGCGTCAGTTTCATTGTGTTGCAATGCAATCTCTGGGCATATCTTGTACTTGGGCTCCACAGAGGTACTGTTATTAATTAACTTAACCACATTCTTCGAATCACTCTTGATCTTAGCGGTTCTAGAAGTTTTTGCCATCATTTTTCAAATTTAAGGCTATCCTAAAAATAACAACAAAGTTATTTTGGTGCCCTCGGTACTTGCTACGATCTGTGATACTGGTGAATGATCTATTTGTTGTGTGCTAGATTGAGTCAATGTCACTCTGTTGAATTCTCTTTAATCACTCTATTTGCACTTTTCTTTTTATCGTCAAATCACGGGTGTAAAATGAAGTGCTCCTGTCGAGTATTTATAGATTTTTGCCCTAAGTCTATCATAAATGCTCAATGACTCGTCGGGACATGAAGATGGAGTTCCTCGAGAAAACTTTCAAAATCATCATCGATGTTGTCAGGATGCTCTGGATGGCTGTTAATAATTTTTCTTTTAACGACGAATATTGGTATTGTGTCACGACAACTTTATAACTTTGCTTCCTTACCAACCAGTGTCAGGTTACATTAGCAACTTAGCCATTTTATGTGTTGACCGATAATTCTTGGTAAGTGTAGACATCTCATCCTTTATATTCACCTACAATTTTTTGGTATGTGTTTTCTAATGGGGTTGTTTTCTCAGAATTGTAACAAGTAACATAATATGCTTCTTTATTTATGCAGATTTTAACTATGTATCAATTTGTATAATGGAACTAATGAAAAATATGACTTGGTTTAGTGTAGTTCCATACTTACTTGTTCAACTTAAGTGGATTTGGTGATGTCACCAAATCCATTGGATGCGGTGTCACCATTTGCATTACTTGGTCCAGCTTCATCATTGCTTGAAGCTCTTCTCCACATTTTGTCTCTATCCCTCTAGATATCTGAAATGGTGTTTCAATTGGGATATGTGTTTATCTCTGTCATTCGATCTTTGCAGTCTTTCTTGAGATGACCAAATTTGTGACAGTGTAAGCATGCCATTCTGGGGTTTGTCCAGCCTCTAGACCTTTTGATCCATGCCCTCGTGTAGTTTGCAGAAATGTGACCATATCTACCACATGTTGTACAATTTGTCCAAGTATTGTAGTCCCATACATATTTATTACCGATTCTCTTTGGTTGATAGGGATTTTCTTGACCCTTAGGCTTCCATGCTTTCCTTTCTTTTTCCAGCATTCATTAGTTGTGTTCCCATTCATCTTGCATGTAGAACAGTATTAGTCCATGTAGGTTTCCTTCTTTGGTTGTTCCATCTTAGACTTACATTCATATGCTTTATGTCCTTTCTTGTTACATTTATAACAGAATCCTATGAATGAAGATGTAGATTTAGGAATACCTTTCATTTTTCCTCTACACACATTTGATGTGTGCCCTTTCTTTCCACAGTGTTTGCATGTAAGATTTATTGGTCTTGGATTTTCATAGAAATTATTTGGATTGGATTGATTTGATGATTCTCCATTTTTTATAAAGCCTAGAGCATTGTTGTTTTTTACTCTTCATTGTCCTTCAAGAAAATAATCCCTTCTTTTATTGCGTTATTCATCCTTTCTGATAATTTTAGTATGATGTGTCTAAACTCTAACCTCATGCTTTAGTTTTTCATTCTCTTGTCTTAGTTCACCGATATCCTATACTCTTTCAATGAGTTCTATATTCACCCTGTTTGCTTCTTGACTCATAAGAATAATCTGATTTGTAATCTTATGGTGATGCTCAGCATGTCTTTGAATTTCTAACTCTTTTTCTTGTAGCTTCTCTATAATCTTCCCTCTGTCATCACATCAATCATTCTTACCATTTGGATCTCTTGACTGATTTGTAGCATCTTTATTTGTTCTGTCAGATGATGATTGATCTCCTTTAGACTTGTGATGTTCTCTTCTAATGTATCTGATGCATTACTTGTATTTGATCATGAAGATTCAAATAAATCTCGAATCTCTTCTTCTTGATAATATTTTTCATTTCTCTGAGTTTCCATACCTTTTCTTTCATCCAAAATCTCTCTCATCTTGATTATCGCTTCTTTATACTGTTCATAGAACATCTGTATCTCAAGCTTTTTGTTCTCAATATTCTTATCAAGTTTTTACTTCTCCCTTGTATGATCTTTTATCTTAATCCTTTAAGCTTTCCAAGAAGAGACTTAGCTCTGATACCAATTATTGGGATTAATGGGAAGTAGTACTGAGAGGGGAGGGGTGAATCAATACCTCTAAAACTTTTAACTCTTTTCACCTTTCATCATTAGAAATCATTCTTTACTGTATTACCGACCATATCTATTGTTCTTCTTATGTATGTAATATTAATTCATAATATTTAAATGTTTGCAACATTCATAGAAACATTCATGAAAGTGATAAACACATAACACAAGATATGATATCATAGAAAACTCCTATTAGGAAGTAAAAAATGTGGTGGGGATGGCACCCACAAAACTTCACTATCTACAGAATGGAAGGGAGCTTGTAAAGGCTTACAATTGATCAGTTCTGATGATCTACCCTATTAGGAGTATTAAATTGGAGACCTATTATGATCTATTGTGTTAAAATATTTAGAAACACTAATTTAAGTGTGCACTCGATTAAGAGATTTGCAATAGGACTATTAGGTCCACCTTTCTTGATAGGATTTCTTAAGTGTACTACACTTGTTATAATGAGTATAATATGTTTGACTTGACTGTATGCAATCTATAATTTCTGATCACAGATCCATTAAAGCTCTTATAATATGAATATCGCCTATAGTAATTGATTAATACCTTTCCTTTGCTCGTCGGTAGCCTGTGTTCTGTTCTTGAAACTAATTTGATCCTTTTCTGTCCTCGTGCATGAATTCTCTTGTCTGATCCTTAGATTCTCTTAGTGGCTACAATAATCATTGAAAAATAGCATGTTCACAATAGATTGAGAATCTCTTTATACAAGTATTTGACCTATTCTAGAATCACACATTACAATGTTAACTCTAGATCCAATGTTTACAACTTGACCTTGATCTTTAGTTTGCATATTTTAAATCAGTTAAACTAATTAAAACAATAATAATTACATTTATTCCTCTGCACATAATGGATTTAAAACAAATCAAGAAGCTAAATATACAACTTCAGTGTTTTATCTGACGTGGAAAGTCAGATCCACTTTTACAGGATGTAACTGACTATTGATTCATGGTCATTGGGTTGAAAAAAAAGTCTGTCGGCATTCCTTCATTGAACTGATCGTCGGGTTCCCTTCATCTATCGGGTTCCTCTATTTATTTTTCGTCAGGTTGCACTATTTTTACTCGTCGGGTTCCTTTATCCTTTTTGTCACCAGGTAACACTGAATAGTGTTTGTCAGGATGTTTTGTACTTGGCAGTATTGGGTAACCTTGGTTTCGGGTAGTGTTGTGCCCTGTCTATCGGTGTAGTGTAAACCGATGGTGTAGATCATATTTTCCTTGAATATACTAATGGAAAAATACAATGCCTTCAATCTTCCCCTTTGACATTAGTATCAAAAACTGATATGTGCATGATACTAAAGTGTTTAGTATGTACACCATGTCTATTTCCTTTTCATTATATCACTCCCCCTAACTGTATGCATCGGTATAGTATAAGTATATATACATGTATACTTGCCTCTGTACTATTCATTCCCTATTCTTTTCTGCTTCAAATGTTTGACTGTACACATCATTTCCTCCTTTAATTTCCCCCTTCTTTTAGTGTGACTATTCATATCGCTTCCCCCTTTATTTGATACTCATGACAAAAATGTACAACTTATAAGATGTCAAAAATGTGACAAAAATGTGTAACTTACAATGTTTCAAGAATATGTGAGTGGGTGTTTTTGATATCTTTGAGAAATTTCTCCCATTTTTCTCTCATTAGTTCTAGTTCCATGTGCTCTAGCTCTAGTCATGCATGCATATCTTAAATTCTGTCAAGGACAGACATTTCTTGGGTGGAAAATAGTGCTTTTGCCTCTGTCATATGTTTCTGCAGTAGTGTGAGTGTTGGTAAGAGTTGTGCTTGAAGCTCATTTACCTCATCTCTAAACTTTGTCACAGCAATCTACATGTCTTGTCTCAATTTTTGAGCTTTCTTGAGTTTCTCATTGTGAAATTGTATTGCCTCTTCACTATTCATGAGACTTTGTGCACTTGTATGAAGATCAGCATCTATATGTGCTATCTTGTCGATATACTCCTAGGTGAGTTGATCAAGTGTGCGTAACTTTTGTATTAAGGTTATAGCTTCTGAGATTATCGGATCTATTGTGCTAACCAATTCAAAAATCTTTACCTTTTTCAATGCCACTTCTTGGATTATCTTTTCTGCTAGCTTGAACTCATATTTCTATTCAATTCTTTCTTCCATCACCTTCTCAGCATCTATGTTCTGAGATGTGATTGTGTCTTTGAGAACCACTAGTTGATCAAGCATTGGGGTTGTTTGATTAATATCTACATCTAGTACAATTTGTTGAAGTATTCCTCATGCTACTTCAAGTACATTTTCTTCTTTTGTGGCTTTCCTCAATTTGTCTTGCATTGCCTTCCTCTCACAAATTCTTGCATACTTTGTCAATTGAGTTGGATCCAATGTCCTGGGATCACAAAATAGAATCTCAATGATTTCATCCAGAGTCACTGGATTCTTATGCTTTCTCTTCTTCTTCTTTGAGACTTGTGTGGATGCAGATGTGTGAACTACCATTGCTAGTTCATTTTTCCTCTCTGAAGTTCTTGGTGAAGTCTTTGTCGAAGATGCTTCTTGAGTTTTCTGCTCGGGGTGCACCTGTTAGTTTTTTGAAGACGGCTCTCCATCAACCTTTGGTGTCTCTATAGATTTTTATTCTATTTTCTTTTCCATCTCATATTTCTTTACTTTGATCAGTAGACTTATCTTTCTAATCATCAGTTGCAGCTTGCTCTATAGTTTATCTTTGTGTCATCTGTGGTGTCTTTTGCTTCAGTATCACCCTTTTCCTCGAGTGTTCTTGTATCTTCTGCATTAGACCCTTCATTACCTTCTATTATATTGATGGCCTTCATCAATACTAGCATATTGCTTTTCGTGCAAGCTTGTGTTGTATCTAGAGTCATGTCCTGCTCGTTGGTTTGGTCTTTTTGAGCAATGACATCTTCATCTTTTTGTAGTTGTTCTGCAAGGTCTGGTTCTGTTGTGTCCATGACTTAAGTGTCCCTCCATGTCTCATCAGCAACATCCATGTCTTTATTGTCTTTTGTCTCCATTTGTTGTTGCCTTATCTAATCCTTATGTGATATGAATATAACATCATCTTCTTTCTGTTGATCCTTATCAGAGTCATAATGTGTGATGTCTTGAATGTCAAGATCATCCATGACTTTTTCCAAATCTATTGGCTCCATATTTTCAACATTGTCCAAAGCAATGTGCTGAGAACTTGCATTTTCTTTCTCCTCCTCTCTATGAGGTGTGTCGGTGAGAAGTACCTATTCCTCACAACTTGTTGACTCTATAGGAAGATCTAGGAGTGGTCTCCATTTAGTCTTGGTCATTGTGTCTAGCTCTATCAACTTATCATCTAGCACTTTGTAAGCTCTTATCTTTGCTACAAATTTTGTTGAGTGCTTATTCATTATCTCTTTGATTTCTTCAATCTTAAATTTGGGAGGCATAAGTGTGACAAGTACCCTCTCCCTTGCTTCTCTTTTAGTTTGTAGACAATATGACCACTGTTGAGATATTCTGTTACCCAACTCGTTGGGTATTTGATTGACGAATTCAGCTGGTGCATATTTAAATTTTACCATTGACCTGATTATTGCCTCTTGTATCTTATTTTGGTCCTCTGGTTTAAGTGTATCCCATTGTCTAATTTTCTTATCATACATAGTGCTAAATGCAATAATGGATTCAACAGCCTCATCAATTTTTTGATTTCTGAAATTCTTCTTCACTACATCAAGCTCATCCTCTTTAGAATCTTCTATGTCAGATTTAGTCCCGACCATTATTTTTCTCCTCTTTGTAGGTGTTTGTTTCTCTGTTTGTTTCTTTGTTTTCTTTGTTGGCTACTTCCTCTTATAGGTCCTTACTTGACCTTTCTTAAGAGGTGTGGTATCGGTCTTAGCAGTTTGACTCTTTGTCCTTTGTTTCTTTGTAGGAGGTGGAGGTGTATAAGACTCAGTTGCCTCAGAGTCTGATTTCTACTCATCTTTCCCTTCACTGATGGTACTCTGTTCATTGGTTTCCTTAGTTTGTTCTTGTTCCTCGTCATTAACCGATAGAATCTTTTTAAGATTCTTAACCATCTTATTCTTCTTATTGACAATCTTTTTTATTTCTAGGCCTCTTTTAATCTTTGACCTGGCCTCTTCATAAGTACCAAACCTTGGTTGCTTGCTGTCAATTGGCTCATTGATTAATGCATGAATAGCATTGGTTGCTTGATCTATGTTGATTTCATAATCAAGAGGGGCTAACCAAGATATTCTTGGTACAACCGGTTTTATGTGGGTGAAGTCTGTATCCACCATAAAACATATCTCATCCCTATTTTTTTCAATTAGTTGCTCAGGGATCCTTGTTCTTTCCATCATCTTTTCCTTGAATTCAAGGAAGTATGCAGTCATAACTGAATCAAATTTATCTCCTAGTGACTTAATTAGTTCACTAATTTGTAGTGTCACCGGCTTTGTAGTGTCCCATTTCACTTTTCCTACTGAAGGAAAGTATTCTTGAAAGTAGAAAAATATACACATGATAAGTGAGCCAAACTTACATGTGTTAGTGTTTGTGGATTGGCTAATTGTGTTCATGTTCTCATCAAGTTGCTTTAGCAGGATCTCACACATATCCATCTGAATTCCCTTTGTCACTATCTTGTAAGTTGTTCTTACTGATGTTGATGATATGTTGTTTATCCTGCTTGCCTGAAATATCTTGTAACCAATCACACATGCACCAAACCTTAGTTCCTTATCAGTGATGGTGTTTACCTTAAGACCATTGTTATCCCATTCAACTTTTGTGAGCTTTTCAACTTCTGGCCTTGAAGGATGCTTGTGTGCCTTAGGATTTTTGATTATTGGATAACCAGTGACAGTATGAAGGACATCCTTAGTGATTTGTTTGGGTTAATCTAGCCACAACTTCTTATCATGCATTCTACTAAGTACCAACCTAATCCAGTCGATTTTGAAGTCCCTCGGGAAATATAGGGCATTGGTTATTCCCTTTACTTGCAAGTGCTTATGTTCATATTTTTGGTTTCCTTATACATCACAAAGCTTCTTGTAAGCTTCATCCATCTCCAAATCACCTATTTCAGCAATCTTATAGTGAATATAGGGCCTTACATCCTCTATTAACAAAACCCTAAGTGGAATCTTAGAAAATGCGTTAGTTTTATTGGGTTGTGATGCAATCTCTGGGCATATCTTGTACTTGGGCTCCACACAGATACTGTTCTTAATTAAATTAACCACATTCTTCTTATCATTCTTGATCTTAGCGGTTCTAGAAGTTTTTGCCATCTTTTTTCAAATTTAGGGGTTTCTTCTAAAATTTAGGGCTTTCTTTAAAGTAACAACAAAGTTCTTTTGGTGCCCATGGTACTTAATTTGATCTATGATACTAGTGAATGGTCTATTTTCTATGTGTTGGATTGAGTTGAGGTCGCTCTGTTGAATGCTCTTTAATCACTCTGCTTTCGATCTATTTTTTCTCTTCAAATCACGGGTGCAAAATGAAGTGCTCCTATCAATTATTTATAGAATTTTTCCCAAAGTTTGTCATAAATGCTCAATGACTCATCGGGACATGAAGGCAGAGTTCATCAGGAAGACTTTCAAAATCATCATCGGTGTTATCAGGATGCTTGAGATGATTGTTAAGAATTTTTCTTTTACTGACGGATATCGGTATTGTGTCACGACAACTTTATAACTTTGCTTCCTTACTGCCGGGTGTCGGGTTACATTAGCAACTTAGCCATTTTATTTGTTGACTAATAGTTCTCGATAAGTGTAGATAGCTCATCCTTTATATTCACCGATGATTTTTGGTATGTGTTTATCGATGGGGTTGTTTTCTCAGAATTGTAACACGTAACATAATATGTATCTTTATTTATGTAGATTTTGACTATGTATCAATTTGTATAATGGAACTGATGTAAAATATGACTTGGTGTAGTACAGTTCCATACTTACTTGTTCAACTTAAGTGGGGGTGGTGATGTCACTAGATCCTGTTGGCAAGTTGACTTCTTGAGGAAGCATGACTTATTTTGTGTTTTCAATCATGGCAACAAAGTCATACTTAAGTTCTACCATGAAAGACAAAAATGACTAAGTGTGAAAACAGGGTAGACAGACACATACAGAGATCAATACATCAGTGCACATGTTAGAGATCACACTAGAGCATGCATTCTTAGTTATATACTCTATGGTGTATATACATGTTAGATCTAGATGCGCAGAGTATGAAACATCAGTACGGAAAAGTTATAGGCAGCTTAGTAAACCTGCAGTCCAGGAAACAAAGCATGGAAGCTGACTACAGTTTTGATCAGCATGAATGATTTTGTAATGTAATGGCTAAGCACATTTAGTTATAAGTTTGTATTAATTTAATTAATGTTTTAGTAAACACGCTTAGGCTGACTTTCTCAGAAGCATTGTATATTTTGGTTTAAAGGTCGACTAGTGTTATATTTTGGGTCGTGCCTATTCAATTGTAAACATATAAATATGTAATGTAATGTTATGTTACAAGCGTCGATTATTATGCAAGAGGAAGTTATAGAGGGATAGTATAATGAAGTTAGTAGATGATATAGCTCTTTAAAGGAGTAAGAGCATTCGCGCATACAAGGAACTGATCAGACATCAGTGTCATTACAACAGTTCATTTTTGATATAGTGCATATCAACATTGAAAGGGTTGTAGCCTTCATCTTATTGGGCAGTGAGCCATATACCTTTAACAGGGTTTTGTAAAAGACTCCTAACAGGGTCAGACCTTTAACCAGGTCATTGTACTCAAATTGTAAAGACTACTTCTAACAGGGCAAAGAAACTTTAATAGGTTCATTATACCTAGTACAATATTTGTGGGTACTAATCCCCACCAGATTTTTCCTCTGATCAAGGTTCTCCATAATCATATCATGTGTTATGTGTTCTTGTGTTATGTTTCTTTGGATGCACATT